>CP139506.1:121099399-121364399 GCA_021014915.2 Artemisia tridentata subsp. tridentata
CCCACCGACTCCACGGATCGTAGAGACTTCATCGACCTTTACAGACACAACCATACGAGAGGCGACGTCTTTGAGTCTCCACTGTCCGAGGCCAGATACGTAAGTATAATTTATTTCCAAAAACTCACCCACATTAATGCAATATAATAAATCACGACTTATATATTACTTTTCTTGTTTTTTTGAAACTAAACTGAATGAGATGGAACGACTGCGGACAGAGAGCACCTCTTCCGGGACGGGTATGACTGACATGGATATTATGCGCCAGGTGATCGGCGGTAAGCAGCGCGGTCATGTTCCTGGCGTAGGTCCAGTGTTACCGGGCAGTGGTCAGAAGACGACTTTCAACTCCTCACGAGCTCGCGAGCAAGCCTCCTCGTCCTCGCTGCAGGAGACCGTGCAAAAGCAAGCCCAGGAGCTGTCCTCGCGTGGGACACAGATTGATGTTTTGCTGGATTGGGCCAGGAGACAGCCGGGTTTTACCGAGGAGCTAGCGAGAGGCTTGCTGGGGACATTAGGATCCCAAAATACATCACAGGGTGAGTCTACACCTACCGGGGAGGGTAGTGGGGGTACTGGGGGTTGTGGGGGTAGTGGGGGTAGTGGGGAGACTGGGGAGTAGTGTATGGCTTCTTTGGGTCCGATGGGTCAGTTTATATTTGTTTTGGGGTATTGGACAAAGTTGTGTAGATTTAGATGGATTATTATGTGTTTATGTAGTTTATGTGTTAGGATTCCCGCTAAATTGTTCCCCGCTAGCTTATGTATAGTTTTTGGACCATTTTGCGGATAGCTAGCTAGCTTATGTATAGTTTTGTAGAATATCATGTGATCACGGTTTTTGAACCGTTTTTGGCGAATTTGGATTCATATGATTATGTTTAGTGAATTTGGATAGTTATTGTAAAAACAGGTTCTATGTAAAAACAGGTTCTATGTTTAGCGAAGTTGGCGAATTTGGATTCATATTATTTTTAGCGAATTTGGGTTTGTTGTTGTTGTATGTTTAGCGAATTTGTTGTTGGCGAAGTTGGCGAATTTGTGGTTGTTATTGTAAAAACAGGTTTTGGAATTGGGTGCATTTAGTAGATTTTTTCCGGAAAAAATCAGAAATTACCCATTTTGCAGCAATATGCTGCAAAATGGGTCAGATGCTCATGTCCCCGCCAAAAGGTTGAAGCAGATTTGCATGTTTAAGCTTATTGACGGGGACATGTCCCCGCCAAAAGAGGTTAACTCAACAATGGAAGACACTTTCGGCGGGAACACGTCCCCGCTAAAAGGATTAATTAATTAATATAACTGCTTGATTAAGTAACTTTTTGTTAATTATTACAGTTTTTGGCGGGGACACTGTCCCCGACGAAAGTGTTGCCACGTTGGACAATCTTTGACCAGCTAAAAGGCGGTGGGACCCACAAGTCCCCGACTAAAGTTGATATACGTCCCCGCCGAAAGTATCAGCGATGAGCGTTTGGAAGTGACCTTTCGGCGGGGACATGTCCCCACTGAAAGGGTATTGGCGGGGACATGTCCCCGCCGAAAGGGAAAAAAAAGTCCCCTCCGAAAGCAGTCATTGTTGTAGTGTTGATGGACTTTTAGCATCAGCTTTGTAGGCTGAGGAGGCACTGAAGAAAATGGCGATCGAATTTGTGTGACGAGGTCCTTGTCGATCTTGGTCACAGAGGAAGCGGGGTCTTTGAGTGATGGTGGATAATGCTTTAGAGGCATGGTGTGTTCAGGTTTAGCGGTATTGGTAATGAGAGCTAATATTCATTCGTTGTGGGTTGCAAGGTTTTTAATGGCAACGTTGAGTTTGGATTGTGATGCGGCTAGCTTTTTATTATTTATGGTCATACTGGTGACAAGTTTTGCGAGGTTGTCGGCAATGGCAGCCAAGGATTCCAATAGGGATGGTGGATATCGTCTTGGAGGCATTGAGTAAGTCGATGAAAACACCATTGATAGAAAACCGATTCGAGATGGTTATTCTCCTTCTAAACTAACAACTAAACTAAGAACTAACTCTTTTACTAATTCATTCTTTTTCTTCTCCATTTCATTTCATAAACAAGTACATATAAATAGGCAAAGGATATGAACAATGATATCCTAATATTAAGCAACTAAAGGTAAACGTGGGAAGACTAACACAATAATCTAAACGTGCATGGTTTAGTGCATGGTTACTGGAAGTACTAGTTCCTAAATTAATGCATGATGGTATATCAAGATAATGCATGGTTGAATTATTCCAACTAGACTTGGTCTTAAACTTCTTGCACGTATCACATATCAAAATTGTTGGTTTCTTGTCGGTGTGTTCCCAGTTGGGTGTAGATAATCAAAGAATACTAGATATCACTTGAAATTGTGTTATCACTTTCCAATAGAAACTATTAGACCATATGCCTGTGTTACACGAATATCTATATGGGATAAGACCAAGTGATGTTCTTGTTTTAGGCACAAATCAATAACCTGTTCGATTTCAAGTGTTTTTGTTTCATCTCTTTTTCCATGCAGATGTGTATCCTATTTATAGGATCGATTTACTCTTAGTCAATGGAATTATGAGAATTAATCTGCCAATTAATCTCCTCATAATGTTCCTCCATTATAGCCATAGTGGTTACAAGACCAAGTTATTATAGTCTTAATTACGAGTTTGAAACTACCTATTAATAGGTCAAAATAGTTACAAACTAATTCCGGCATGTACTAGCAGTAGTAACTCTGCCAACAGTAGTAACATTAGTACTAGCAGTAGTAATTCTGCCAACAGTAGTAATATTAGTACTAGCAGTAGTAACTCTGCCAACAGTAGTAACATTAGTACTAGCAGTAGTAACTCTATATCCCTCAATTGAACTAAATTTCCAACAAAAAATCATTTCAAGATTAGAAATGCAACAAGTTTGGACGAACTGATAAAATATCGAGCACAAAGTAATTCAAAGTGTACACATCACATGAAGCAACAACTGCATATCTTCCACTCATAACGTACCACCTGCGTCCGGAAAACATTGCAAACAAACACAGAGTTAGCTAGTTTGCACAATTTGGTAACTAAAATAGGAAAATTGTTGAAATACATGCCTTTTGGAAACTAACTTCATTTCCTGATGTGAACATTGCTTCTCTTGTTTCGTTTCTTCAAGATCATATGCTCGCCTGCATATAAGCAATTGCTACGAACCAATTTGGCTTTTCGGGTGATAACATGTAATATCCTATACCCAGTCCAACTAGGGTCCCACATCCAAATCCTGACATCACCACTTCCAATGTAAATAGAGTCTCATCCTCATCTTCCCCATCACTTTCAAGTTGTGGTTCCTTTGTATGCTCATTACACTTTATGGGCAACAGAGTCCCACACAGTTTTGGATTCCCTGCAAATGAGTTCCCCTAGAACGTGCTGACTTGTTTTCCTTGTGGTATGCGCCCCACAAGATTGTTTTGTGAGAGATTCAAGAATTCAAGAAACGTCATATCTACAAGGCTTTGAGGGATCTCTCTTGTTAGTTTGTTACATGATAGGTCCAACGACTCAATTTCTGTGAGATTTCCTAGAGTGTGTGGAAGTTTCCCTGTGAGACTGTTGTGGGATAAGTTGAGCACTATTAGCGAAGTAAGACTTGTGATGTCGTTTGGAATCTCTCCTTCAAATTTGTTACTCGATAGATCAACAATCACATACTCAACTGAAAGTTTTGGAAACGCGAGTTGCTGACCCTTCACAGTGACGGTGATAGAGTAATACAAGTCACTCATATTCAAATATTCTGGTTTTATACCCCTTTTTAATCTTTTCATGCCAATGAAATTTTGAAAGTATTTTTGTGGGAGTTGGCCAGAGAACCTGTTATGTGATAAATCAAAAACCCGTAGACTCTGAAATTGGAGTTTCATTGATGAAGAGGTTTCAATGATACCATGCAACTTGTTTGATTTGAGGACAAGAACTTGTAGATTTGGAAGACGTTCTAACCAGATAGGAAATGTTCCATTCAAGAGGTTGTCTCCCAAATCGAGTACTTTCAGCGATTGACATTTCGACAAAAAACTTGGGATCTCTCCTTGTAATTGATTTCCATTCAAAATAAACCTCTCTAATCCTCCACAATCCCTGTACACCTTTAGAATAGTTCCATGAAAACTATTGTTCCCGAGATTTATCATTGCAAGAGAAGAAATAATATTTCCGAAGCATTGTGGAATCTCTACATCAAAGTTATTATTTGACATGTCCAAAAAACTTAAGTAACTGATGTTGCAAATTGAGGGAGGGAATAGTCCCCGAATCAGGTTGGACTGCAGATACAAATAGTATAAATTATACCATTGAAACTGTTGGAAGCCAGTTATGAAGTTATATGAGAGATCCAAAGTATACAACTGAATACCTCCTATCTCCCCTGCCCAAAGAGGAATTTCACCGTGGATTTCATTGCTAGACAGATCTAAACAGCTCAGATTTCTCATGGCTCTTAAGGACTCCGGAAATACCTTTAGCTTGCAAGAGACCAAATTTAGAATGTCAAAACTAGGGTTGACATAATGACTAGCATTACTGGTTATAACAGAGAAACCGCTGTACGAGAGATGGAGTTCGACAAGGTTTGTGAGGCTTGATAACAATGTCACCAACTCCCAGTCACCTTTAAATTTATTAAATGAAAGGTCTAAGCGAATGAGGTTGGTAAGTTGTTGAAATGCCTGCACAATGAGCCCTTGATCAAGCAAATCAATCTGGCCATCAAATTGATTGTGACTCATCAGGTCCAAACTTTTCAATGCTGGAAGAGAAAATGACTCGAATGGTATATTTCCGCTAAGCATATTATTATATAAATAGATAGTTTCTAAAGATGGAAGAGTAAACAACCCACATGGAACTGTCCCGCTAAATTCGTTAGCTGATAAATCTAGATACGTAAGGTGCCTTAGGTTAACTAGAGAACTGGGAACGAACCCCCTCAAACCACAGTAAGAGAGATCCAGTAATCTCACAGAAGAGATATTAAGATAAGTTGGTAAACCTGAACCTATATTAACTTGAGAAAGCGAAAGGTCTTTTAAAAGAGTTGAATTTTTAAGGAGACTGTAAAAAGTATGAGGTTGAATTCGTAAATTATCAATCACATTAAACATAAAGAGATGAAGTGAAACCAACTTAAGAAGAAGGGAGATTTCCCAAAGGATACCACCTGAGAAACTGTTATCTGACAAGTCAAGTGTTTCCAAGGATTGAAGTTTTAATATGTTATGAGGTAATTTTCCTTGCAATGTCGTGTCACGAAGATTTAGGCCCCGTTTGGTTCGCGAAATCTTTAGGATTATGATGGAATTGTAATGTAATTCCATTTCATAACGTGTTTAGTTGGCAGATTCAAGAAATTCAGAATCCGAATTCCATTCCTTAATGTGTTTGGTTGCAAATGAAATGGAATGAAAATCCTTCAAAATCCCAATTCTGCGGAATTCAACATTCTATAGCAAAATGAAAGGAATGTTTAAAATTCCATGTAATTCATTATTTTTATCATAAAAAATCAATTATTATTATTATTATTATTATTATTATTATTATTATTATTATTTTTAATAAATAAAATTTTCATTGAACTTGAAAACTTTTACATAAAGTTGGATGAGAGTCTAGACACAAGTTGTGCTCCCACTCCTTTCTGAATACAAAAGCTAACTCTAGAAAAGATAAAAACACCACTTTTAATATTATTTGAGTGGCTATTAGCAATAGACTTAATACGTGAAAGTGTGTTCAAAGCCTCTGTATCGAATTCCCCGAACGTAGAAAAGGCAAAATGTATGAACTTGTATCCATTGTCCTCACATTTGGATGCATACTTTCTATTTTTCTTCTCCACAGCATTGCGCAAGGCTACCCCAGGAGCCCATGAAGTCGCCCCAATACCAGCAAATGGAGAGATGCCAGTTACATCCAAACATGCATCTTTACCTTGAAGCCAATTAAATAATAACAAGTCTGCGGGCCGTAGCTCCTTCCCATCCTCCGAAAGGAACCCCATATGAGCTTCCTTACGCACCATAATCCCAACCTTAGAGCAGATATCTACAAGAATGTCACGCACCAGATTATGTCTGAACTTCACACCCACTTCACTGGAGCAGTGGACCGCGTGATCCCCCCATATGTCCATACGATGCACGTTACAACTCGGGCAAAGGCTACCTTCCGAAAACATAGGTACAATAAGCCTATAACACAACACAGATCGAAATTGGCGATGGTTCATCCTCTGACCTAAGCCATCAAAGGGATGGTGAAATGAAAATCCTGTGCGTGTGGGGCGCGTATGCAACTGAGAACAGCGACCTGTCTAGGACTTAGCGAGTACTTAGAAACAAGGTCTTTCTCAATGACACCAAAGTAACACTTTGCCAATGTTTTCATCATTTGGGGGGCAGAAGCGTCATTGGTGACAGCGAGAGCGTCAATGTTACAAACAATGTTGAAAGTGTCAAGAGCATATTGAAAATAAGGACCATAGGAGACATTACCAGATTTAGCCAATATCTTGTCTTGTAGATCACTTATTTGCAAACGAGAGGCGAGAAAAGCATACTGGCTAATGTCACCTGCTGAAAGGACACCAAGACCACCCAACTTGATTGGAAGAGTGGCAAGCCACCACTGCCAATCACCAAACCCCGGCCCTGAGGCGGTAACTATCTTCTCCAAGGAATTACGTTTATCAATTTTAGTTTAATATATAATTTTAAATATTTTAATATAATTTATTTTTTATCATTTCATTTTCATTCAACCAAACACTCGTTAGTTTTTGCAAATTCCAATTCCTTCAGATTTCAAATCCTTTACATACGAATTCCTTAACATTCCATTCCTTCACATTTCAATTCCATAGACAGATTCCAATTCCATCAAAAATATTCCGCGAACCAAACGGGGCCTTAGTAGTTTCAAAGAAGAAGAAGAAGATATGTTAAGATGGGTAGGTAAAACTGAGGAGATATTTATACCTTCAAGTGAAAGTTCTTCCAAATGAGTTAAATTTAGGAATAGATTGTTCCAAACACTAGGTCTAAGCTTGAAATAATACATGTTCAAAGAGGGATCAAGAGATACCAATTTATGAAGGTGCGTAATCTCCGTTGGGACTCGGCCAGAAAACCAACAATCAGTAATGTTGAAATGTGAGACTATTTGAAAACCTTCCAATCTCACCCGAAAGTTCGGAAGTAAAATAGTTGAAAGCAAGATTGAGTCTCTGGAGGTGACGAAGGTGAAAGAGAGCGTTGTTAGGATGGATGATGCCACTTAGCACACCACAACTAAGATCTAGACCAATAACATTATTTGGGGAATGGTCGCACGTAACTCCTTCCCAGTAACAGCAGTCTGTACTTGTGTTCCAGTTCATCATTATTGAATGGTAACCCGCACATTTCCAGTCATATGATGTGTCATTGATGGAGAATAGGCTTTTTTTAAAGAGGATCAAAGCATGGCTCTCTTCAGCCGAGCATTTATAAGTGGTGGTATTCGTAGAAGAGTAACAGGAAGAGGTAGAAGCAAAAGCGAAGACTATAAAAAGAGAGTAAAACAACTTCGAATAACTCATTCTTGTTAATTGCATGTGTATGTTTACTTGCTATAAGCATTCATTCTTAACACACATATATATATAGTAGTATCTGGTCTACAGGTATTTGTTCTATCTTGAGTACTTGCATAGGTATATAATGGTCTATAACTAATATCTTGTTATTTTTTGCAAAATTTCGAAGTGTTAACTCATGATGTAACGAAAAACAAGACAGAAGATGAAAACTATATCCCGTTGTGTCATAAAGAGTCTTATTGTTTAATTTCAACCAGAGACTTGTAGACCAATTCGAGATTTGTAAAAGTCTCTGAATCAGGAATTTAGTCGAATGCGAAAGCTCAACTGACTAATTATATGATGATTGGGTATAATTTATGAAGTATGTTAATCCGTTTTTATGAAAGGCAAATGAGTTTATTAAATCTTTATCAATAAATGATAGGAAAAAGAAAGGTAAATTGAGAAACTCAAATACATGGGAGAACAGAGACCTTCCAAACTTCAATTCGATTTAACAAAACAAAACAAAACTATCAGTGTGTGATGAATCAAGTGGAACAATTCCCCCTAACCTAAGTAACTGGGAAGGCAGGCTCTTAAGAGGGACTAGCTTACCGTAGTAATTAGAGGGCCCCTGATCGCTCAACTCTAGTGTAACATGTTCCGTCTGCACAAAGGTGAAATTAAAATGTCATAAAGTACGATGTAAAATGTATATTGAACATGATCTGTTCTATAGGCCCGTACCTATGTATTCTTAATTTCTAAAGTAACACAAACCCATATTTGGTTGATGAACAAACAACACGGTCTTTATGAGAAATGCAATCCATTTATCAGAAGTATCTAATTTTGAAGTCATACTAGCTTCGCTTTGAGCATTACTACTAAAATGTTTTCTACTAATTTTCGTATTAAGCTTTGACAGTGGAAAGAAGTAAACTTATCTTCCACAGAGATATTTGTAGCATTGGTTTTGCTCCACAACTTTTTCTAAACTACTCCGTATGTCGTTATAAAGGAGCATCTGGAACGGGATAAACCCCTAACTATAAGTGCAAATAGTTTCGAGCTGAAAATGCATAATGAGAGAAACTCTTATCTATTTTTGTCTTGTGAAAAGTTTCCAAACTTCAATTTGATTTAACAAAAACAACACCGTCAGCGTCAGATGAATCAAGTGGAACATTTCCACCTTACCGAAGTAACTGAGAAGGCATGCTTTTTAGAGGGACCATCTCACAGTAGTCACTTATTGAAGTAAAACTTTGTAGGTGGGTCCAACTTCTGTGTAAGATCTTTTAGAAGGCTTCCTCCGGATGATATAAACTCCTACACACAAGAAATAAGCACGTTAGACTCGCCTTGGGTTTTATCCCAAGGCCAACCTCCGGCGTGAAAGTAAGTATAGAGTGATATAAGGTGGAACAGTAAATGAGAGTAAATGCTGTGTGCCAATTAATTGTGAATCATAAATAAGGCGTGGGTATTTATACTACCCACACCTATTACCTGTTTGCCTTGGGACTAAGCAAGCCGACCTATGGCTAGCCTAGTGGGTAGGTGTCAGAACACGTGAGGAACACAATCCCGGGAAATCTGGGATGGTGGCGATGGCGGCGGTTGATGGGATTGCTTAGTGTAAACGGCGGCGGTCCTTCCAGAAGTCATGTCCGGAGGTGAGTTGATAGTCCGGATAAAGTACGACGTCCGGATACGTAGGCTTTGTCCGGACGAAGCATGACGTCCGGACACATACGCCAACATGTCTCCCCCAATATTGGAGTATCGGCTTTGAGTCGATAGTGCAATACTTAAGAACTTGTGTCTTCCGATATTTTCTCTATCCGTAATCAAGTCATGTGAGCATTTGTTCGGATGGATGAGGGGGCCTGCTAAACTTTCTTGGGCTGGTTGAGTTCTAGGCCCATGGGCCGAATAAAATAATATTTACCTTACTCTAGACAGCTGTATGTCACGCGTAGTTTTACCGTAGAGATCCAACGCTCCACAATCCGCCACGTCAGCGAAGTATAGACTGACGCGACGTTTTCGTGTCTTTCTAGGTTTTCCCTATATATACCGCATTACCCTCTTCATTTTTCACTGCTTATTCCTTTTCCCCTTTTTTGGAGTTTTTCGTCTTGCTTTTACTAGAAGTTCTTTGTGCAACATTTTCATGAGTTCCCGAGAGGTGCGTTTTATTCTTTTCTTGTAATTATCTTTCGTATACATTCCCCGGCATCCTTTTAGATATGGCTGCTGAGATGAACGTGCCGGAGAACCCTCAATTAGTTAGTAGACCTGGGCCCTAGTCCGGGAGGGTCGTCCCTAAGTTTGATATGCATGTACATACTTCCAAAATGATGCAAAGAGAATTAGATGATGTGGTTAGGGAGTTTGGTATCCCTTCGGATTTGCGACCCACCCTTCCCCCGGATGATATGACTATGAACAATTTGCTGGACGATAAGATAGGCATTTACGTTCATCAGTTGAGGACAGGGGGTGTTAGGATACCTTTCTCCACGTTTTTACTAGCGGTAATACAATACTTCCGGGTACATATTTCCCAGCTCGTTCCGATAGGTCTGAACCGGGTGACAATGTTTGAGATCCGTTGCTACAGTTTGGATGTCCGGTCGACCCTTTCATTGGTCAGAGTTTTTTACAGATTGTGTAAACAAGGCCATTCATTTTCGTTCGAAAACCGAACGAGGAGAAGAGCCAGGAAATGCTTTGAGGAGGTTCTTACCGGGCTGAAACATTGGAAAGACCATTTCTTTCTGATAGATCGAAGGGCGATTCCGGATGCCATGCCATGGAGGTATAGAGATTCTAAAGTCACTGATGAGTTTCCGGAGAC
Source organism: Artemisia tridentata subsp. tridentata (assembly GCA_021014915.2). Taxonomy (NCBI): domain Eukaryota; kingdom Viridiplantae; phylum Streptophyta; class Magnoliopsida; order Asterales; family Asteraceae; genus Artemisia; species Artemisia tridentata. The sequence continues at coordinate 121,109,891 of CP139506.1, forward strand.
GCATTCCGATAGGGACGCTGAGAGGGTCGCTAGGAAAGTGATTCCGCTCAGGAAACCCCCAAGCACCCTTCTATGGATGACGGGTCTTTCCAAAGTCTTGGAGAATCCGGGCCACGAGGTCGTTCTAAAGGATGCCGAGGGGCATGGTAATATAACATTTTTTTGATTTAATAGTATGCGGTCTGTTATTTCTTGTCTTGATCTTACCTTTTTCTTTTTTGCATTTCTTACCATGTCAGAATATTTGGAGCTTTCGGAGTGGGAAGGGGTCGAAGTCAGCCAAGGAGATCCTCTTTCGGAGGGGCACGCAGGACTGATCCGAACTACTGAGCCGCTGGTTCCGGGAAGCTCGGTCCCTGAGAAGACTTTAGTGCAAAAAGTTGTTGAAAGGCCTGATCCAAATGTGGTTGCTGCTAGAGAAGAGAAGGAGAGAAAGAAGCAGGAGAGTGGGGCAGTGAGTAAGAAGAGAGACGTTGAGGGTCCTACCGCCGTCCAAAAGGGGAGGAAGAAGAGGAAGAGTAAACCTACTGAGGAAGATGTACCCTATGATCATACTGTTGATGCCACTCCCCTCAATCAAGCTGCGCCGCAAGGCGTTGTAACATTGAAGAGGGACCGGGGGTGGTGAAGGACCCCAACTAGAAGGTGAGGGAGGGATGGTTCATCCGGAGGAGGGAACGAATGAGACCGAGAATGTCATTAAGAAGAATCCGGAGGAGCAACCTGTTGAGAAAACTCAGGCACACGACCAACAGCCTCCCTCCGATGGTAATAAATATCCTTTGTTTCATTGTTTGTTTTTTTTATTGTTTTTTCCTTCCTTATCTCTCTTTTTTGCAGATCATTCGGCTCATTCTATACACTCCCAACATCCTCCGAGCATCCCCAGAGAACGTTCCGAGGAACATCATTCGGCTGGGCTAGGTATGAACTCATCCTTGCGACATCCATTGCTTCTATTTGTCTTTTTCCGATTTAGTTTATTTTGTTGCAGATGAAATATTTTTCGGGAGGGAACGTTTTGTTCCAGGCTGGTCTCTCACCGATGACGTTCGGTTAGATTCCTACAGAGTCTGCCGTGAGATGTTGACACATCTCGCAACTCCTGCCGAGCAGGCCGCACTAGAAGAACTGACCACCAGTCAGCTGGTTCGCTCGGCCTATGCACAAGCTGGAGGTGGGGTTGTCATGCAGGCTGAGCTGCTGCGTAGATTTACTCAACTCATCACCGAGTACAGGGTGTTGGACCATGCTCGTAAGACCGTTGAACAGGGGCGTAATGCGCAGGTCAGGAAGTTTGAGCGATTGATGGGGGAGTTTAGGGCTCTGGAAAAGGAGTTAGATAATGCGCGTTCTGCTACTTCGGTCTGGGAGCAAGGTTTGGCCGATCAGTTAGAGGAGATGGAGAAAGATAGGATTGATTGGAGGACAACGGCTGCTTCTTAGGCTGAAAGGATTAGGAAGCTGGAGCAGGAACTAGGAGAGAAAGACAGGGCCATTGAGAAGGTAGAGGGGGAGAAAAGACAATTGGTAACGGAGGTAGCTCAGTTGGAAGTTGGAAGTTGTTCGTCATAACACTGTAAAGGATTTGCTTCCGACCGCTTGCCGTAGGTTGTTCAACAACGCTGAGTACAAGAAGAGTATGGGAAAGGTTTATAGTTTATCTTACACCTCTGGATTTCTGGAGGGCGTCAAGGCCGATCGTAAAGAGGCGGATATCCAAAGAATTGTGGGCAAACTCAAGACCATCAACATGGACGCTCCAGCCATATGGAAGGCGGAGTACCGGAAGCTGTTTGAAGCCCAGTATCCGTATTTTCAGAAGCTTGCGGAATCTTACCGTCTTCCCCTTGGTGATCTAATGAACCTTTTCCCTGAAGTACCTCCTGCCAAGCCAAAGACTGCGAAAGTACCTCCAGTTCAACAGGTCGGGACCTCGTCCGGTGTGAGGGACACCACCGAAAAAGCCCCTTGACTTTCTTTTGTTTTCCTGTTGGATGAATGTAATCAGAACAATATTGTAATTGAATATTTTGTATATGCCTATCCGCTCGTGATCGGTGATGTCACGCTTTTGTATTGTTGGATGAATGCAATAGAATGATAATTTGTTGTGGTTGTTTACATTTTTACACAAATATTGTTTAATTTGCTTACATATTCGGCGACGGAGTATTTTTCACGATCCGCTCTTGGGAGTCGGAGTGTTTTCCACCATCCGTTTAATTTTATCGACGGAGTGTTTTCACGATCCTCTCTTTGGAGCTGGAGTGTTTTCCACCATTCGTTTAATTTTGTCGATGGAGTGTTTTCACGATCCGATCCTTGGAGCCGGAGCGTTTTCCACCATCCGTTTAATTTTATTGACGGAGTGTTATCACGATCCGCTCCTTGTAGCCGGAGTGTTTTCCACTATCCGTTTAATTTTATTGACGAAGTGTTTTCATGATCCGCTCCTTGGAGATGGAGTGTTTTCCACCATTCATTTAATTTTATCGACGGAGTGTTTTCACGATCCGCACCTTGGAGCCGGAGTATTTTCCACCATCCGTTTAATTTTATCGACGGAGTGTTTTCACGATCCGCTCCTTGGAGCCGGAGTATTTTCCACCATCCGTTTAATTTTATCGACGGAGTGTTTTCACGATCCGCTCCTTGGAGCCGGAGTGTTTTCCACCATCCGTTTAATTTTATCGACGGAGTGTTTTCACGATCCGCTCCTTGGAGCCGGAGTGTTTTCACTATCCGTTTAATTTTATTCGTAACATAATCATAGAACATATAACACAATTAGATTGGAAAATTATTACCCGGATGTTGGGGAACTATAGATTGCCATAAATATTATTGAGCTTCGGTTTACAACTTTCACAAAAAACAATTTTGTAGATTCATTGCGTACCAAGTCCAGGGTACTTCTCAGTCATCCATTGTCTGAAGCTTGTATGAACCGTTATGGTAGGCCTCGACTATTCGGTATGGACCCTCCCAGTTAGGTCCCAACTTTCCCTGGTTCTCGACCCTGCTGGCTTCGTTCCTTCGGTACACGAAGTCTCCCACTTTAAATGCTACCGGACGCACCCTTTGGTTGTAATACTGTTCGACTTTAACTTTATATTTGGCTTCCCGAATAGCTGCCATCTCTCGCCTTTCTTGTAGCAAATCAAGGTTTAAACGTTGTTGTTCTTCGTTATCTTTCAGATTATAAAGCATGGTACGGTAGGTGGGCATTCCAATTTTGGCCAGGATGACTGCTTCACTTCCGTATGTCAGACTGAAGGGGGTCTCACCATTACTTGTTTTCAACGAAATTCCGGAAGGCCCAAAGAACGTTCGGCAACTCATTAACCCATCCGGCTCTTTCCCTTCCTAGCCGGGTTTTTATACCGTGCATTAGGCTCTTGTTGGCCCTTTCGACCAGGGCGTTGGCTTGAGCATGTGGTACCACTGTGTTTATCTGTTTGATTTTCAACTTCTCGCACCAACTCTTGAACGGATCGTTAACGAAATTCGTTCCGTTGTCTATGACTATTATACCCGGCAGCCCGAACCTGCAAACGATGTTTTCCCATACGAACTTCTTCATGTCTTTTCCTGTGGTTTTGGCGAGGGGTTTCGCCTCTATCCATTTTGTAAAGTAGTCAACGGCCACAATAACAAACTTTACTTTCCCCGGAGCCTCCAATAGAGGACCTAACACGTCCATTCCCCATTGGTAAAAGGGCCACGGTGCCATGATGGACGTCATTATAGTTTTTGGTAGTTTCGGGACCGGAGCATGAATCTGACAGGAGTCACATTTGTCAATTTCCTCCCTAGCGTCTCTGTGCATGGTCAGCCAATAATAGCCTTGCCTCATCAATTTGGCTACTACCGACCTTGGTCCGGAGTGCATTCTGCACGCTCCTACATGGACTTCCCGTATAATATAATTTGCTTGCAGCGGACCTACACACCTTAACATAGGACTTAGGTATGATTTTTTAAATAACACCCCATCCTCCATCACGTACTGGGGAAGTTTCATACGTAATGCCCTCGCGTCGTTTTGATCTTCCTGCCATATACCTTCTTCCAGACACCGGATGATAGGTGTCATCCAGTTGTCTTCCTCTTTTTCTACAATTGCCCCTATATGCTTTTCTTCGGTTGAAGGCTTTTCCAACACTTCGACAAGAATCTCTTTGGTTAGATGATTAAAGGCTACTGAGGCTAACTTGCTTAGCACATCGGCCTTTTGATTTTGCGCTCTCGGTATGTTGTGAATTTTGAATTTTTTGAAGCTACCAATATACTCCCTTGCCTTTGCCAGGTATTGTATCATACTTTCCTTGGCTGCCGTGAAGTCTCTGTTTATCTTACTTGCTACCAGTTTAGAGTCTACCCTGACCTCCAGAGCTTCCACGTTCATCTTTCTGGCGAGCCGCAGGCCGGCTAGAAGTGCCTCGTAATCTGCCTCGTTATTGGTGCTTTTAAATTTTAGACGGAGAGCATACGTGTGTTCGGTTTTACAGGGTCCGATCAGCACAAGACCCGCTCCGGACCCCTTCTTGTTAGATGCCCCATCCGTGTACAATATCCACTCCTCCGGATCGGAGATGTCATGGACTTCCTTCCCCGGTTTTCTTAGATGTGACTCTTCCACTCCGACAGGAATTTTCGAGATGAAATCAGCTAGAACTTGTCCCTTTACCGCATTTCTCGGTACATAAGTTACATTGTAATCCCCCAACTCCACGGCAAACTTGGCTAGCCTTCCGGATGCTTCTGGCTTATTCAAAATTTGCTTTGCCGGTTGATCCATTATGACTTGGATTGGGTGAGCTTCGAAATATCTTCTCAACCTTCGAGACATGTGCAACAGAGATAACGCTAGTTTTCGACTGGAGCATAGTTTCTCTCGGCCTCCTGTAATGTCCGGCTCACATAGTGAACAGGAAATTGCTTTCCATCCCTTTCGGTTAACAGAACAGCGCTGATGGCATCCTTCATCGCTGCAAGATACACATATAAAACTACTTTTGCCTTAGGTGTAGACAAGGATGGGAGATCTAGTATTAGCTTTTTGAGGGATTGAAATGCGTCTTCAGCTTCCTTGGTCCACTTGTATTCCTCCTTATTTTCCTTTGTAATATTTTTCAACGTCTCGAAGAACGGTAGGGATCTCTCAGCAGACCTTGCCAAAAATCTATTGAGGGCTGCCAACTTGCCGCTCATACTTTTCATTTCCTTCAGAGTAGCTGGGGATTTCATTTGTGCAATCACTTTTGTCTTATTCGGATTCGCCCTTATGCCTTCGAAGGTCACCATGTAACCTAAGAATTTTCCCTCTTCAACACCGAAAGAGCATTTCTTCAGATTTAACTTCATGTTAATTTTCCGTAGGTTATAGAAGGTTTCGGCAATGTCTGCTAACATCTCTTTCTCTCCCTTACTTTTAATTACCATATCGTCCACACAAGCTTCCAGATTTCTTCCGATTTGACTTTGGAAGGCCGAATCAATGAGCCGCTGGTAAGTAGCTCCGGCGTTTTTCAGGCCGAACGGCATTTTTGTGTAACAATAAGTTCTCTGCTCTGTGTAAAATGTTGTCTTCTCTTCATCTTCTTCCGCCATTTGGACTTGATTGTAACCTTTATATGCGTCTAAGAAACATTTGTATCTGAATCCCACCACCGACTTAATCTTCCAGTCAATTTCTGGCAGCGGATAATAGTCCTTCGGACAGGAGGAGTTTAAATTTTTGAAGTCGATGCACATGCGCCAACTTCCATCACACTTCTTTACCAGCACTGGGTTGGAGATCCATGTGGGGTAATGAACCGGCCTAACAATTCCGGTCTTCAGCCATTCATCCACTTCTTTCCGTACCACCTGATTTTTTTCTGCGGACAAGTTACGTTTCTTTTGAGCTACCGGTGTGTCTGAAACGTTAACATTCAGATGATGCCTGATCAGACGTCGTGGAACTCCGGTCATATCCGAAGGCTGCCATGCGAACACATCTTTATTTTTTCTCAACAGTTCGACCAAATGCTTCCGGCATTCCTTCGAGAACCCTGTTCCTATCGTGACCAACTGTTCGGGATACGCAGGATTTACCAAGATTTCCTCTGTCCTATCTACTTCCGGATTGAAAATTTCCGCTTCATGTGGCACATCTACCATCTGCTTTTCCTCTAACCTCCTGCATTCTAGCACCATGGTCGGGCGTGCCGCCAAAGTTGCCACTCCCTTTGGTGTGGGAAACTTAATCATAGAATGAATTGTAGAAGGGATGGATTTTAGTTCCTTCAACCCGGTTATGCCCAGTATCACATTGTAGGGCGACGGAGATTGCACCACACAGAATTTCATAGTTGTCCTACGGAACATACCGTGGTCGCCGAAACATACTTCCAGTTCAATTTTACCCAGCGGTCTACTTGTTTCCTCGGAGAAACCTACAAAATAGGTGCTTGTTTCCTTGAGCTTGGCTTTTATGGTTGAACTGAGGTTATTGAAGCAATGTTCGTACATAACGTTCACGGATGATCCCTCATCGACATATATCCTTCGGACCAAATACCTTTCAATATCGCCTTCAATAATGAGCGGTTCATCCGACAGATCACCCGTCACGACGGGGGGGGGGGGGGGGAACTATTGGAACATTCATCCACCCTTCATCGCAACCCCCGTACCTTCTTTTTCTACTCTCTGGCCAACTCCTTATCATGTTGATCACTTTGGCCTTCCCGGTATCATTTCTTCTGGGTTGGTCCCTACCTCTCCCAGCGTCCCGCTGCCTGAAATCTTTCAAGAGATGGTCTAGCTTTCCGGACTCCAATGCAATCTCGAGTTGCTTCTTTAACTGAAAGCAGTCGTTAGTGAGATGCCCTTTCTCTCTGTGGTAATCATAGAACTTATCCATGTTTTCCTTTCGTGGCCTACCACCGGTCGGTGGAGGGGCGGGTAGGTTTAGATGGTGCTCCGTAGCCAGAATCTCCCTAGGAGGTTTTATTAACGACCCTAGACCAGAGCAATGGTTACCCTATCTGGGGGGATCGTCCCGGCGGTAATCTGGGAGAGGGTGGTCATTGCGGTTATAATTGTTTCTGGGAGAAATATAAGGGTGGTACACATTCTTTTAGTGGTGATCATTTCGGCACTCCCCTCTTGGTTTATCATTTCTTAAACCCTGACTCCCCTTTCTGTTTGAATCAAAGCCTTCGCTTTTTGGCAACTCTGTACTACGATACGCTTCCTCCGACCTTATGAAATCGTCTACTCTAGTAAACATTTCCGTAACTGTGCGTGGCACCTTATCGGAAAACTTCTTGGCCAGGGCCGGACATTTGTGTGCACTCATGAAGGCGGAGATCCTCATGATTTCCGGCACCCCGCTGATGTAGCTAGCTTCGTCCGTCCGTCCATCTTTCTTTAAAATCCAGAAGGGATTCATGAGCTCGCCGAACGATTTTCGTAATCTCCGTCGGGTCTTTTGTACACTTCTTCCGGAGAGAAAACCTTGTTGAGAATTGCTCCCTCAGCTCGGTCCAGCTATCAATACTTCCTGGTTCCAACCGTTCGAACCATCCCCCTGCTGCTCCGTCCAAAGTTTGCTGAAACATGCGACACCAAACTGGAATCGGCCATTCCCCCTGGTTGGCTGCTCCCGTAAATCTGGTGAGGTGATCATTGGGATCCATTGATCCGTCATAGAATTTCATGTTTAGCGGCATCGTGTGATTCGGACCAGAGAACTCCACGATCCGGTGAGTAAACGGTGACCTCGATACCTCCTTAAAAGGTTTGTGAAGGTCATCCTCCGTCCCTTCGTCTATTTTTTCCTTTCCCAGACTCGTATTTCCTTCGTCTTCAAAATTGATTCGTATTGGCTTGAGAGTGTTTCCGCTCTGCGCATTATGTTTCTTGATCAGTTCTGTTAGTGACGCCACTTGGCCAATGATCAGATCTTGGAGACTGGGAGAGTCCTCGGCCGAATGGTCACTGTCATGCTGGTTGTGATTATTGTTGGGTTCGTCTTCTCCTTCTTCGGTATGTGGGGTTTGAAAAGAAGGACCAACCATTCTAATGCTTTGGTAGATTGAATAGCGGGTCCCACGGATGGCGCCAATTTGTTGAAGTAAAACCTTGTAGGTGGGTCCAACTTCTGTGTAGGATCCTTTAGAAGGCTTCCTCCGGATGATATAAACTCCTACACACAAGAAATAAACACGTTAGACTCGCCTTGGGTTTTGTCCCAAGGCCAACCTCCGGCGTGAAAGTAAGTATAGAGTGATATGAGGTAGAACAGTAAATGAGAGTAAATGCTATGTGCCAATTAATTGTGAATCATAAATGAGGTGTGGGTATTTATACTACCCACACCTGTTACCTATTTGCCTTGGGACTAAGCAAGCCGACCTATGCCTAGCCTAGTGGGTAGGTGTCAGACCACGTGGGGAACACAATCCCGGGAAATCTGGGATGGCGGCGCTGGCGGCGGTTGATGGGGATTGCTCAGTGAAAACGGCGGCGGTCCTTCCAGACGTCATGTCTGGAGGTGAGTTGATAGTCCGGACGAAGTATGACGTCCGGACATGTAGGCTTGGTCAGGACGAAGCATGACGTCCGGACACATACGCCAACATCACTAGAGGGCCCTTGATCGTTCAACTGTAATGTGATCGACATGTCCCCGTAAAGTTAAAAGACTCAAAATGTACCCTGTAAAATGTGACGCTTACAAAAAGTATCTGGTTTTGAAGTCGTGCTAATTTCGCTTCAAGTTCTACTGTTTAGTTCATCATTTAGAAACTCATTTTCTAGTTTTTGTTAGTTCCGGGGTTTAGAAAGATGGTTTTGTAAAACGAAGTTTAATGCTACTACTTGTTACTTCAAGGCGAGTTCTCTCTTTCCTTAAAGCAATTTCGCCCCCATCGTTTTTTAGAACAATCGTGTTTTGGGTTACCGACGAGTTGCCTCCCATGATACAATGAAGCAACGTATGTAGCAATTATCAACACTACACGATGGTGGTGATAATCCGGATGAACTACTGAGTTATCGGGGGATGGTGTGTTGTAAATGTCGCAGAACTTCAGTCACGTTCGGATGATGTACTTTTGCTTGATCTGGAGACTTGGTGAAATACCAAGCGTCAAGACAAGGTTCCATCAGGGGTGACTATTTTATGTGGGCTTAATCCCATCCCTCATACTTCAATCAGTTTATGTTCAACAAGTTCTTACTCGATTGTAAAAACTAATGGTGATCACCCCATCTTTAAAACTGATTGAGTTTCATATGGCTAAGTCCAATACTTTGGGAATTGACATGTAAACATAATTGACGACTTGACATTGTCATTGTACAATTATTATTATCAAGGAATTAGCCTTTATGATTTGTTTATCCACCTTCCTTTATCTATTTTTCCTTACTTAAAGGATCTCTGTTGTATTCTAAACCATAATGCATGGTTTTCCTACAATAAGTACTCATTCTACATTAGCCGACATATCATTTACTTCGTATGAAACATATGACGTCTACTCGACCAATAATAGATTGTATAAATACAAATACTATATATATATATATATATATATATATATATATATATATATATATATATATATATCCATCAGAGAAAATAACTAAGTTCATTACTTTCCAGACAATGTTAATTAAACTCTCCTCAATGGCATTTGTTATTACAAACAAATAACGATTGAACTTGTTCAAAATTCCCACAAGTTTCTATGAATCCCATTAACATACTCGAGGAAAAAAATTTCTAGAAACTATTTTAGACAAATGTGTTATCAACAAAATTGTGGATAACCCACAAATCAAAATCCTTTTGATAATTTATAGAAATTCAATCAAAAGAAGATATTTTGGATGTTAAAAATAAATTGACATCTTTCATATGTTGCCTCTTAAACATGTATACAAATCTTATTGGTCTTGCATTCTCATGTTGATAATTCACGCAACAAAATCCACACCATGTAATATTTGCATTTTACAAGAAAAACAAACCCAAATAATTGGTTTTCAGGAAATATATACATGCGTGTTCTATAAACCAATGACCAACCAGTTTTCATGAATTCTATCACGAATCTGTCATATGAAAAACAATTTCCAACATTTGTATACCATTCATATCGATATGATATGACAATTTAACGTTTTAATTATCATGCAAACAAAAGTTTATAACAGTAGGTCATTAAATTTAATACTTAATACAAAAACCAATGTCCCAATTTGTTTGCAAGTGAGTCCCAATTAGTTTGCAAGTGAGTAAATTGACACAAGGCAAGATTACGTAAGTTGATTATTCCGCCAAATATATTTCTGGTTTATTTTTTGACGAAACATATAACCGAAATTTTTTGCGGTTACCAACTTACCGCCAAATAAAACAGTATTGCCAAATTAGATCTTAGTCAAACTAATTTAGTAAGATTAATATCCTTTTCAATTCACATACTAGTTTCCGGCCAGTATCGTACCCAAACAACAGAATATATACGCACACCAAAACTAATTTGCATGCATGCCTTCAATTATCATATTTCATAATAATTATTAGCAAAATGATCCAATTTTCATGCAATTAAAGATTTGGGTAAATCAAATTATCAGGGAAACATTTCAAATTAACATAGCATGCATGCCACATGAAATCACATATAAACTAACAGATTAGACTAATAGTTTTCAGACTTATGTTCCAATAGTTTAAAGACTTATCATCAAGTTATATACACTATTAGTTTCTTATGTTTATCAATATCTTAATCGTATTTGCATATAGATATATGTCATGCAATTCATACAATTCATGTCTAATTGCATCATATAAGATAAATAGAAATTGCGTACTTGTATGATTGTATCGAAGTTTGTTCCACGGTTTGAGTATGCTTTCCATCAAAGTGGCCTTGTAACCATAATCACAACAACTTGTAAGTTTTGTTGGAGCATGTTCCATTATTTGAATCTTCTTTCCGTCAACATGACAATATATCTCTCAAACACCATTATTCGACACGAAATTGCTTTAAGATTGTTAGTTCCGGGGTTTAGAAAGATGGTTTTGTAAAACGAAGTTTAATGCTACTACTTGTTACTTCAAGGCGAGTTCTCTCTTTCCTTAAAGCAATTTTGCCCTCACCGTTCTTTTGAACAATCGTGTTTTGGGTTACCGACGAATTGCCTCCCAAAATACAATGAAGCAACGTATGTGTAACACCCCAACCCGGCAAGGGTAGAAGTATCACATTAATGGTTTCATATCAGATCAAAACACAGCATACATTCAATAGTAATACAAGGATTCTCAAAGGTTACAAATGAAATACTGAATACACAAGGCTACAAAGGAACAAAAGCTAAATACTAAGTCTGCAAATGCAAATCCTTCTAATAACTTCTACTTTAGAATAACTATCAAGGTCTTCTAAGTCCAAAAGTCTCTTCACTCATACCTAGCTTCCAACTAAAACCTGCCACGGGAAAAGAAACGCGGCTGAGCTTAAAAAGCCCAGTGAACAGATATATAATAAACGGAAACGAAAGCAAATGAAACGAACATGTATGGTTTAGTGCATTGGGATATATAAGTCATAGGCAAAGAATATAAATAAGAATGAAATGAAAAGAAAAGGAAATAAAAGGATCAGTAATCCTCCACGAGCCCGAACAAATCAAATATAGTAACCATGTCTTCATAATCATATAGGGGGAGACCTCTTATATAACCAGATACTATGAGGGGTGTCCTCATTCTTCCAATTGGAGTAGCTAACTCCCGAACTTGTGAAAGACGTGGATTGCACCCAGCATCAGTCACCGAACAATATATAATATCAAATCATGTTAAGTCCACGAACCTAGGATGCATCCATACGCCCCCCGAACAATAATATAGGCCAATAATAAATATAATGTGCACGTTACGAACAATATGGGGACGGTGTGGAACATCACTCAACCACACTAAAGTTATGCCATTGGTGCATCAATGACACAGCCACGTTATCTTCATGGCTAGGAAACGAACTTGGCTCGGGTATCAAACAGAAGGGTCAAAGGTCAAAGGTCCAAATCATAGCAAAGGTTCAAATAGTCTAAGTCATCGAATCAGGGTCAAAGTCCAAATATCAAAGGTTCATGGCAAAGGGTTCATCATTGAAGGTTCATAATCAAATGGTTCATTTAAAGTAATCTTTATCAATTGATTTTATAAAAATGACCTTTAATAACGGTTTTCACAAAAGTAGTCTTGAAAAGTAGTTTTCACAAAAGCTTAGTCAAATTCTAAATAAAAGTGGTATCGCATATTTCATAAACATCATCTTTAAAAATAATTTTTCCTCAAAACGTTTCCATAATATAATTGAAAAGGTTTTCACATCTAATTACCAAAATCAAATGAAGCCTCGAAGTATCAAGTGATTCGAATACTAATATCACAAGGTAACGAACGAATATCAAATGGATCATTATAAAGGCTCAAAGCAAAAGGGTCATATCGAACATCAAAGTCTAAATGAATCAAACAAACGAACCAAAGTGTAGAGGAACATAGAAATGGCTTGGGAAATCCTAATGAGTCAAAATCAGAAGTCAAGAGAATGAAGGCACCTTACTGAGAAGGGCAGAATATCTGTACCTTATTAGTAGAACACCATGATAGCAATTGACAAGGATCAATTTACTCATTCCTCGAACCTAAGGGAGTAGAAGACAAAATGACAAGTGGTTTTTAGTTATCTTTCCATTTTAAGTAACTTTCCATGTTAGGTAACTTCCCTTATTTAGCAGGTTTCCCGAATTAGCAAGTTTCCAAAATTAGTAGATTTCCATAATGAGAAAGATTAAAATATCACCAATTTAGGTTAAGTCATTAATCAAGCCTTATTATGGGATTAAGGAATATTTTAGCATGTTACAAAAGTCTAGGGTTATTTATGACAAGTTTTCATAGTTTAGGGTTCTAATTGTAAATTCACCAAATTCAAAGGTCTAATCATGAAAATACTTTAAGTTACTGATTTAAATACCCATGTTATTCAGAATGACACTTTAATCCCTTAAGTTTCACAAATTACCATTCATACCCCTCTAGTTACATTAATTACAAAACAAACCCTATATTTACATAATTTACAATTTAACCCCTATCATGTTTATATTTACACATCAAGCACTATATTATCCAAGATTACAGAATATACCCTCAATTTAACATATTATACGAATCATACCTTCGGATTTCACCTAATTACAAAACTAGTCCTTTAACTTTATAAAATTACCATTTTAAGACCTAATTTCATTATACTTACATATCAAGCCCACAATTACCCAAAATTACACATTACACTCTTAATATCATTATTTACACAGAATAACCATGAATTTCCAGAATTTTCACTTTTAGTCCCTCTATTTTAAATAAATACAATTCGTACCTTATAAATACAAATTAATTCTTTTCTTGCAATATTTACACTTAGGACCCTCATGTTATATTTTTTAATACATTGCTACTGACATAAATAACATTAAAAAAATAACCCTTAAGTTTCAGGAATGACAAAACACCCCCTCACACTTTATTTTCAAACCGTATATACTTTTAATTTGCCAAAACCAAACCCTAAGCTTCCTAATCATAGTACAATCATTACAAAATCATTCATGTGCATTAAATGTCCAGATCTAAGCATACAACCCTAACCCTAAAATCGTTCTTAGAGTTTCTTTATTTTCTTTAGTTTTTCTTAAATCCGATTGTAACAAAATTAACTATGATCAATCTAAGCTTCTATAATTCGAATCATTATTTTTCCCAGATCATATACTTTGTATAGGTTTCAAATAAAATAAGTACAGCACCCAGAAAATTCGTATAGCTTATTTTGGAAATTTTGTACGTTTCCTTTCTCTAAAATTAATATGATCACTTGAGCTTGCATGGTTTGATTTATAAAATTTATATGGAACCTATGTGATGTTAAGAACATAAGAAAAATATCATTTGATGATTTGAATGAGCAGAAGGGATCTTTGGAATTATTACCTCTTGCTACACTTTAATTCGACAAACAAAACCCCCAGCGATCAAAGGAACAAGTCCACGACCTTCCAAACAATTTTCCTAGCTTCCTCACACTTTATAGAACACCAAAAAAAAATAACCAAGAATTTTCCCAGCTCGTATGGAAGCAGATCGAATTTATCTTAGGGTTTTTGAGGGTTTCGGTATATAATATATATATATAGGATAAAATAAAAGAACATGTATATGAGGGAAGAGAACAAGGATTTCGGTCCAAGAATATCAATTGGGATCAAATACTAATTTTGGAGATTTTCTATATTTTTATTTGTATTTATCTTGCATTTATTTAATTTAAATTGAATTAATAATAATAATAATACTCGAAATTAACAAAACCGGCCTAAATAAATTATTTCGTATAATCTTAAATTTTTGTACATTCCAAAATGTTAAATTGTAGCCACAAAAATTATTTTACTTCATGTCTAGTTCATTCCCGAAGGTTTCAGATTTATTTGGTATTTTATAAGTTTATTAATCAAATTTTAAATTATAAGGGCAATTTGGTCATTTTGCACATTTTGGATTTTTAGGTATTACAACTTCTTCCCCTCTAAAAGAAAATTTCGTCCTCGAAATTTGAAGTCGCAAAGTGGAACGAAGTCGTAGCGAGTCGCAAAAGATCATCACGAACATTCTCATGCCCGAGGAGGTTCTTTCAAAAAGATCTTCAGACCAAATAGTTTCTCATGAATCGAATCAAAACGAAGTGGGTTCAAATTTCCTCAGAAAGAGACAAATTATGTAAAACCCCGAAGTTTATATAATCCGAAAAGACAAAAATACCCTCAAATTTAAAATTTTGAGAACTTATGAAAATTATATAAGTAACCTCATTTTAACTTAATTTAAATTACCTAAGTATTTAAATTAATTGTAACCTTACATTATTAAATAAAATATAACAAAATAAAAATCCTACAACTAGTGATACTAGTCGACCCATTCTTTGTCCCTAGCTCTCAAATTTTCGGCCCATACATGATTGAGATAAGAATGCATTAAACCAAATTGAATAGCCCATTAAGAAGATCAAATCATATCTTAATTACACACAATCAATATACACGGTTTTACAAAACTCCTATAACCGAATATCAAACAAACCCTAACTATAAAAAAACATTCGGCCTCTTCTTTTTTTTTCCCCTCTTGGCTGCTGCTGTCGATCCAATCATTGCCAAAGGAAGAGTTTTTGTGGTGTTCTTGATCATTCGTATCTTAGGTAACGTTCCTTTCATCATGTCTAATCCATGCGAATTCATAACAAGCCCTAAAGCGTTTTTTTTCTTTCCCTTTTGTGCTGCTGCTGTTCGACCTGAAGAAGAAGGAGGAAAAGAAATCCATTCGTGTAGTGTTTTGATCTTGTGGTGTCCGTGTTCTTCGTGGGATCTACGAGGGTATTGTATCACATGCCTTGTTTAATCCTTATTCATGTCCTTTTGATTTTAATTGAATTATAAACCAATATAATGTCACATGAAATCATAAAGAAGAAAACCCTAAAAACCTATGTGAATCGGACCAGGAGCTTATGTGTTGGAATCATTCGATTTGGATATGTTAAGACCCGTGATTATTGACCTAAATATGTGTTGGATCAACCTATAATCATTGTTTGTTAAGAATTAATGAAATAAAATGAGAAAACCCTAAGTGATACGTGATTCTGTGAACAACTGTTACTGAGCTGGAACTTTGTCCGACTTTAACCGGCTGTAACTAATTGATGTGAACGTGTTTTTTGGGTGTTTTAAGAGTCTAAAACTAATTTCAATGAAATGGATACCTGGGAAAATTTAGTTTGTAATTTTTAGAGGCCTGGAAGGTTACTTTTTGATTTTTAGAAAATTATGTGTCTGATCGGATTTGTGAGTCTGGAAAATCAGGCTGGGTTTTTGAATTTTAATTGCCTAACCATGTTGAATTAGGAGGTGTCCTTTGAACTGGGTAATCTTTAGCATATCTATTACTTCCTGGAATTTTGTTAGATTTTTTTGAATTTTTCTTAAAAGGTTTTTAATTAATAACTTTTCGTATAGTAAAATTACTCAGAAATCTGGACGAGTTGGTTTAAGTGAATTTTAATCCATAGCTATGCTACTTAATAAAATCTGGAAAAATTATATAAAATACTAAGGACATTTGAGCATCTCTGGGAATTTTTGGGAATTTTATTACTGAGTTCTTATATGGTTTACAATTTATAGAAACCTAATAATTTCGTATATAAAACTGTGAGAAATTATAAAAAGGTTAAAAAGGAAATTAAAAGGTGTTTTGTGTTTATTTTATAAACTAAAGGGTTTAAATGGTTAATTGCTAAAATTAATGGACCTAACTTGTGAACACCTGTAACCTTATAGTAATTACACTTTACACCCTAAAGTTATGAGAATTTCATATTAAACCCTAAACTTATGATAATTGCGTAATAAACCCTAAAGTTATGGAAACTACTTTGTGAACTCTAAATTTTTGTAAAAGACATCATGAACCCTAAACTACAAATATGATCATCCTTAATAATTTAATTTGACATACGAGAATGTTAATAATCAAAGTTACCTCAAATGGAATGAGAACTAAAATGAAACCTTACGATCATACGAAACTTATAAGAGAATTTATGATTAATTGTAGATCGGGTGAAGAGGGAGTGATCATCCATCTCTATTTCTTTCGTTGCTTTGATTTTTGGTGTGCTTTGCCGAGGTACGGATATCCTGTCTTACTCTAAGACACTTTGCTTCGTACATATATGCTTTCCCTTTTCACTAGGGATATTTCTTATGATCCGATGACTGCTATGATTCCCTTTTGTTTGATTCTTGGCTCTCATTGTATGACTGCCAATCCTATATGATTCATTCTGACATTTATTTTAAATGTCTCTGCTATGATATGATTATTTGTTTGCCATGCTTTGTTGAGATACACTTTCGTTTCTCTTGCTATGCTTTGATTATGATTATGTATGCTATGATAGATCCGTGCCTGAGCTTAACTAGTTCTGGAGGTACCAGGACCATGTCTAGGATGGCACCCTAGGCATGACACTCCCGTAGAGGTGTGATAGATCTACGGCGTTCCCCCTTATATGTATGTATTATTTGTGATCACTATTGGCCATTTATGCGTGTGTGTGACCAGTCTAGTACTAGCATACATACTTTTGATGGGAGCGTATGGATGCATCCTAGGATTTATGTGTATGTATGATTATGGTGACCAGGTGGTGTGTGCCTTACACTCCTTCTCACACTTTTGTTACTTAGAGGTCTCCCCTCTTCGTGCACTTTTATGATATGATATGATATGATTTGACTTGACGGATTTTTGTATAGAGTTCTTATGGCACATCTTTATATGACATTTTCTTTATTTCCATTTCGTTCTTATATTCAGTTCTTATTCAGTTCTCATGCACTCTTATCTTTTGATATGCTTTGATTCGTATGACTTATGATTATGCTTTCGTATCTTTCTTTCCTTCGTTGCTTATGCTTATTTACCCCTATGATTTGTTATTCGTATATTTCCGTTCACTGGGCTTTTTAAGCTCAGCCGCATTTCTTTTCCTGCGGCAGGTTTTAGTTTGAAGCTGGGTTATGAGTGGAGAGTATCTTTGACTTAGAAGCCATTCTGGATTAGAGATGACTAGAAGAGACGATATTTAGACTTAGTAATTATTGTAATTCGTTTGTAACCTTTGTAGTTTCAGATTTTCTCTTTGTAACCTTGGAAATTCATTTTGTATTATTTAGTCATATGCTTTGTTTGCTTTGATACGTCACCATAACGTGATACTTCTACCCTTATCGGGTTGGGGTGTTACAATTATGGTATCAGAGCGACAGGCTGCGACTTGTAATGCATTTACCCTTGACCTGTGAAGTTTAGACCACTAAGTTTCCACTGTAGGTGCTCACAAGACAACCTTTGAGAAATTTCTGTAGGACCTCCCATAGGAACATAACTTATAACCGGTGAGGAATGGGTAGACTAGGACATCTATGTAAGTAGCATTGCTTCCGCATCACTCTGATTCGTGCCTATGCCTTTAGATGTGCCTTGTAAGAACATTTGTTTCAGAAGCTAGAAAGTTTTGCAACCTAAGCTTAGTAACCAAGTAAGATTGGAATGCCCTAAGAACCGCATGGATACCTTACACCAATTAGGTTTCATTTCCTGATTTTGACCTCCATCTCCGAGTTGTTTGATAAACAGTTTGATACCTTCCGACCATCCCGAAGGTCATCCAACCGTCATGTGTTTGACACATTCTGTGAATTCATTACTTATGTTGGATATAGAATGTATCATCTGATACTACTTGAATCAGCATAATCCATTGCTAATCCTATGAGAACTATGGTAATTATTAACCACGGATATAGGAAGATTTGTTTCCCTCCCTTAGAATGACCTGTGAGGATATTGAGTAGACATTATGCTTCTCATTTGACGCGATCTCTTCCTTCGTATTTTGATCCTGACGATTGCTTTGTCTTCATTGTTCGATTTGATCCCTATGTTCGAGTTCGTCTGAGTAGAAAAAGGTTGTGGGACCAGGTTCCATCTCCTCCATGTGTTGACTGTGAGAAGTTTCGTCTGGGTGATCGTGTTATAAGGCGTTGGATGCCGGTTTCAGTTGTAGTGTGATTGGACGTCGGACGAAAGAGTGTCCGAAGTGAATGGTAACAACCATAAGAATGAGAATGATTGATAGCAATCTGCCGAGGGTCGAGTGTTCGCTCTGACCTGGGACCAGGCTGCTGACACATCAAGTACCGTTTCGGTTATTCCTTACTTATGCGATCGTGTTACGTGGTTTTACTTGATACGAGAATGACATACCATGTGGTGTCTTTTGCTTTTCCTAAGCGCATTAAGTCCCCTCTGCATTATTAAATTGTTACTCCTAATTCTATTTCTATGATAATCTTGTGACTATCCATCACGAGTGTAGATTTTCGTGTTCGGTTGAGGATGTTTGAAGAATAATTTCATTCTGCTAATCTGATTTCTTTGGGAATGTTCGATTCAATTCTGGTTATGACTGAGCATTGAGATGCTAACAACAGCTATGATTTTTTCATCTTCGACGACTTATGAAACTTAAACTCCGTGCCCAGGTTTCTGACCTGGCTTACTATGAGAATCACCGTTGCTTTGAAATTCCGTATATAAATCCCTCGCGGTTGTGAAGATATTCCGTCTGATGTAACTCGCTCGAGAGTTTTCGATGTTGAATTTCGCGATCTATTCTTTGATGGACTACCAAGATTTCCCCTCGAATGTAATTGTTTTGATCCGTTTATTAGAATGTGTTTTGTCCCGACTTGAGGTAGACTGTGATTGCAATAAAGGCATGTGTATATGATGCAAGTATTATGACGTCTGGCCAGCGTGATAATAGTTACATCATATACCTTGAACTTATTGGAGTCATAGAATGTCTTGAGGAGTGCCTGAGGTCAGTGTGTTATTTGAATCAGAACTCTATTCATGTGTAAGCGACGTTTGCCTATTTTCGAAATCCTATACGAACGACATACGTTGAATGGAGAGTATCGAAGGACCTACTTCTAGGAAGTGGTTTATCTGTCTGTGTGCGTCTCTGTTTTGTGTTTCAGTTTGGTTATGAAGAAGAATGATGGTGGTATGAGGTTGTTCTTGGAATACTGGAATCTTAGTAGTATGGTGATTAGGCTGATACCGTTATCGACGATTTATCTAATCAACTTCAGGGTGAAGTTTTCTCTATGATCGATTTGTAATCTGATTATGTCCATTTTAATGTGAAGGATCAAGATGTTCCTAGCATTGATTTGTATCCGTTATAATCTCTATAAGCATTGTGATGCCAATTGTATTGGCTACTGCTCAGACTATTCTTGTGAACTTGATGAATCGTGTATTTCATGAATGCTTGGACAATTGTCATAGTATGACGATTTAGTATATTCAGGGACGAAAGAGAAACACGAGAATCATCCTTGTATTTTGTGTGTGAAAATTTCTACGTCAAAAGAACTCGATGTGAGTTTCTCGAAGAGTATAATTTGGTAGAGATGAAGAATAAGTTGGAGAACTTTTGGAAAGTTAAGAGAGATAATTGTTCCTACTTGAGAAGAAGGTCAGCTATGTCCTTAGGTTATACAGAAAGATTGCTAGTGATGCATCTATGCAGATAAACCGTAGGATGCGAACTATCAGACGCACGACTGGAGATTTGTTATGACTGATGTGAAGAAGCTCAGGAGCATGGTGGTGGAATTATGATCTATGTAGAAGATTTGAATGAAACGGTTATGCTCGAAGCACCCCGTTCTTTTCGCTTTATACATATTAGTTGTACTATTATGTGGAGACTTGTAGCATAAATTATGACAGGATGGTATGATAACGGATGTGAATTCTTTGATGGCGAAGTGTCTAGCATGTCAACAGATTGGGAGTTAGAATCAGCGTACGAGTGGTTTTCCTCATTTGGATGTTCGTATGTAGAAGTGGGATTAAAAATTTCAGCAACTTTGTAACGGGATTTACGCGCACGTTGGGAAGAACAAAACGATGTGGGTTGTAGTGAATCGTTTAACTTGGTGGCTCACTTGGAAGATCGGCAGAGATTTATGTCAACAGAAGATTATTCAAGCTCCTTGGCGCACCTGCAGTGATCGTGTCAGAAAAATCGAGTTTTGTTTCACACTTCCAGGAGAAATACAGAAGACCTTCAAGACCGGCTCGAGATTTTATGGTGACTACTCACCTTCAGATGGATGGACGGACAGAGCAACTATGTTGAAATTAAAGATGTATGGGACGGAGAATTTGACAAGTGTATTGGCATGATTGAGTTTACCTACGGAGATGTAGAACACCTTTTTGTTTGGATTAAGTTGGAGATTCGCTGGTTTAAAGTCCGGGATTGATTACTATGAATGGTGGATTAGTTATCCTTGTGGAAGAAAAACCTTGAATGGTGGACTATGAAAACTGGTATGTTTCGTACGATGTTCCCGTTGCGGAGAGTTAGACGTTTTGGACTTATGAAGAAGATCTGGTTCACGATGCGTTAATCCTTTGAATTTTGTTTTCCATATGATTATCCGACCTATTCCGTTATGCTTCCCGATACGTTCCGATCCTCCGTTATGTGCTTAGTTTATCGTCTGTACGACTACGTTAGCTCTTTGATGTGTTTTATTCGTATGATTGTTCGACCTATTTTGTTTTGTTTTCTGATGCGTTTCGATACTCCGATTTATACTCTATTGATCGTCGGTACAAATATGCTAACCATCTCATTATGCGATTCAATACCAGTTGATATTTCGAGTTGTACTTGATTGATCATCAGTACAGTTATACTATCTATCTCATGTAAAACTCTTGATACATTTGATGATTCGTCACGCGCTTCATTGACCGGTGGTACGTTCCTTAGTTCGATCAGTATCTGTTTGAAATTGATGAGGTTCACTCTTTAGTACTACCTTCGTATTGCTTCCAAGCATGAATGTTTTATGTATCTCTGTGTGAGATTCAATTGTTATCCGCTACGTTGTTGTTTCGTATTCCTTGGAGCGAATTCGTTGTGAATTATGTAAGCCTAGGGCTTTTCGATGATTTTGATCGTGTTGGTGAGGTATCTCATCGCTTGGCGATACCCTCCCAGTTATATCATGTATACGATGTATTCCATGTATCACTTCTTCGTGAGTATGATTATCATCCGCTTCATGTTGTGTTTTGCCCATTCGATTAGATTCGGGAAAATCTTTCGTATAGTGAAGAACCTGAGGCTGTTTTGAGCGTCAGGAAAGAGTCATGAGAACTAAAACAATTCCGTTCGTAAAGATTCTTTGGAAGAACCATCCTGAGAGCGAGACTACTTGGGAGACCAAAGAATCAATACGATCCAGTTATCCGCATTTCTCTTTTCGACTTGGTACGTATTCATTTCGTTATTGCTTTCGATTTCGCATTTTCATTTCGACTTCGCATTTCAATTTTCGAGGACGAAAATTTTTTTTTCGAGGGGAAGAGTTGTAAAACCCCGAAGTTTATATAATCCGAAAAGACAAAAATACCCTCAAATCTAAAATTTTGAGAACTTATGAAAATTATATAAGTAACCTCATTTGAAGTTAATTTAAATTACCTAAGTATTTAAATTAATTGTAACCTTACATTATGAAATAAAAGATCACAAAATAAAAAGCCTACAACTAGTGATATTAGTCGACCCATTCTTTGTCCCTAGCTCTCAAATTTTCGGCCCATACATGATTGAGATAAGAATGCATTAAACCAAATTGAATAGCCCATTAAGAAGATCAAATCATACCTTAATTACACACAATCAATATACACGGTTTTACAAAACTCCTATAACCGAATATCAAACAAACCCTAACTATCAAAAAACATTCAGCCTCTTCTTTTTTTTTTCCCTCTTGGCTGCTGCTGTCGATCCAATCATTGACAAAGGAAGAGTTTTTGTGGTGTTCTTGATCATTCGTATCTTAGGTAACGTTCCTTTCATCATGTCTAATCCATGCGAATTCATAACAAGCCCTAAAGCGTTTTTTTTCTTTCCCTTTTGTGCTGCTGCTGTTCGACCTGAAGAAGAAGGAGGAAAAGAAATCCATTCGTGTAGTGTTTTGATCTTGTGGTATCCGTGTCCTTCGTGGGATCTACGAGGGTATTGTATCACATGCCTTGTTTAATCCTTATTCATGTCCTTTTGATTTTAATTGAATTATAAACCAATATAATGTCACATGAAATCATAAAGAAGAAAACCCTAAAAACCTATGTGAATCGGACCAGGAGCTTACGTGTTGGAATCATTCGATTTGGATATGTTAAGACCCGTGATTATTGACCTAAATATGTGTTGGATCAACCTATAATCATTGTTTGTTAAGAATTAATGAAATAAAATGAGAAAACCCTAAGTGATACATGATTCTGTGAACAACTGTTACTGAGCTGGAACTTTGTCCGAATTTAACCGGCTGTAACTAATTGATGTGAACGTGTTTTTTGGGTGTTTTAAGAGTCTAAAACTAAGTTCAATGAAATGGCTACCTGGGAAAATTTAGTTTGTAATTTTTAGAGGCCTGGAAGGTTACTTTTTGATTTTTAGAAAATTATGTGTCTGATCAGATTTGTGAGTCTGGAAAATCAGTCCGGGTTTTTGAATTTTAATTTCTAAACAATGTCGAATTAGGAGGTTTCCTTTGAACTGGGTAATCTTTAGCATGTCTATTACTTCCTGGAATTTTTGTAGATTTTTTTGTATTTTTCTTAAAAGGTTTTTAATTAATAACTTTTTGTATAGTAAAATTACTCAGAAATCTGGACGAGTTGGTTTAAGTGAATTTTAATCCATAGCTATGCTACTTAATAAAATCTGGAAAAATTATATAAAATAATAAGGACATTTGAGCATCTCTGGGAATTTTTGGAAATTTTATTACTGAGTTCTTATACGGTTTAAAATTTATAGAAAACCTAATAATTTCGTATATAAAACTGTGAGAAATTATAAAAAGGTTAAAAAGGAAATTAAAAGGTGTTTTGTGTTTATTTTATAAACTAAAGGGTTTAAATGGTTAATTGCTAAAATTAATGGACCTAAATTGTGAACACCTGTAACCTTATAGTAATTACACGTTACACCCTAAAGTTATGAGAATTTCATATTAAACCCTAAACTTATGATAATTGCATAATAAACCCTAAAGTTATGGAAACTACTTTGTGAACTCTAAATTTTTGTAAAAGACATCATGAACCCTAAACTACGAATATGATCATCCTTAATAATTTAATTTGACATACGAGAATGTTAATAATCAAAGTTACCTCAAATGGAATGAGAACTAAAATGAAACCTTACGATCATACGAAACTTATAAGAGAATTTATGATTAATTGTAGATCGGGTGAAGAGGGAGTGATCATCCATCTCCATTTCTTTCGTTGCTTT
This sequence comes from Artemisia tridentata subsp. tridentata, assembly GCA_021014915.2. Classification (NCBI taxonomy): domain Eukaryota; kingdom Viridiplantae; phylum Streptophyta; class Magnoliopsida; order Asterales; family Asteraceae; genus Artemisia; species Artemisia tridentata. The sequence continues at coordinate 121,134,028 of CP139506.1, forward strand.
GATTTTTGGTGTGCTTTGTCGAGGTACAGATATCCTGTCTTACTCTAAGACACTTTTCTTCGTACATATATGCTTTCCCTTTTCACTAGGGATATTTATTATGATCCGATGACTGCTATGATTCCCTTTTGTTTGATTCTTGGCTCTCATTGTATGACTGCCAATCCTATATGATTCATTCTGACATTTATTTTAAATGTCTCTGCTATGATATGATTATTTGTTTGCCATGCTTTGTTGAGATACACTTTCGTTTCTCTTGCTATGCTTTGATTATGATTATGTATGCTATGATAGATCCATGCCTGAGCTTAACTAGTTCTGGAGGTACCAGGACCATGTCTAGGATGGCACCCTAGGCATGACACTCCCGTAGAGGTGTGATAGATCTACGGCGTTCCCCCTTATATGTATGTATTATTTGTGATCACTATTGGCCATTTATGCGTGTGTGTGACCAGTCTAGTACTGGCATACATACTTTTGATGGGAGCGTATGGATGCATCCTAGGATTTATGTGTATGTATGATTATGGTGACCAGGTGGTGTGTGCCTTACACTCCTTCTCACACTTTTGGTACTTAGAGGTCTCCCCTCTTCGTGCACTTTTATGATATGATATGATATGATTTGACGGATTTTTGTATGGAGTTCTTATGGCACATCTTTATATGACATTTTCTTTATTTCCATTTCGTTCTTATATTCAGTTCTTATTCAGTTCTCATGCACTCTTATCTTTTGATATGCTTTGATTCGTATGACTTATGATTATGCTTTCGTATCTTTCTTTCCTTCGTTGCTTATGCTTATTTACCCCTATGATTTGTTATTCGTATATATCCGTTCACTGGGCTTTTTAAGCTCAGCCGCATTTCTTTTCCTGCGGCAGGTTTTAGTTTGAAGCTGGGTTATGAGTGGAGAGTATCTTTGACTTAGAAGCCATTCTGGATTAGAGATGACTAGAAGAGACGATATTTAGACTTAGTAATTATTGTAATTCGTTTGTAACCTTTGTAGTTTCAGATTTTCTCTTTGTAACCTTGGAAATTCATTTTGTATTATTTAGTCATATGCTTTGTTTGCTTTGATACGTCACCATAACGTGATACTTCTACCCTTATCGGGTTGGGGTGTTACAAATTAGGTTGTTTCTGATCAAAAGACCATGCAACAAAAATGAAGGATAGGTAAATCTCCAGGATCTCATATGGAATACGAACAAGAGTTCAAATCAAATTAATTGTATCAACAGTAAAGAGTTTTACAAGCATTCAAGATTTATTACTGAGGTCAACAGAATGAAAACGAGAGTCCAAACTCATCCAGATATTTAACGAACGAAGGTAGAGTATACGCATAGGTAGAATGAACTTAAAGTCTCACTAATCACGGATAATCCAACGGAGATTCAAATTCTAAACTTCTTAGGTACTCCCCAAGATATCCTATGCCCGCAACAAGTGCACGTTATATGATGTAAGTATTATCACGTTGGCCAGACGTCATAATACTAGCATCATATAAATATGCCCTTATGATGGTCATACTTTATCTCAAGTCGAAATCAAAACCACCTATCTTAATTCACCTAGTACTTCTATAGTCTCAAAGGTCAACAAGATCAAATATCATAGTCAGGAGGGAAAACAAAACTATTCGCAAGAGTATCAAAATCCCAGATTGCCTAGCAGAAATGAGGTACGCCGTCACAAGCATCATATCTTCCACAATTCGCCAAAATCTCTCAAAACAAAGCCATCACCGAACATACGAAAAATGAACATGAACAAAAATGCTTCTAAGAAACTTAAATCATTAAAGGATCTTATTACTATATAACGAAACTTAAGAGGGTCTACGGAAGTGAAAGTTAGTCGTCAAAATCTTCGGTCTTCCCAGAATCAATTCTTCCAATCATAAAGGGTCTGTTTCTAAACTCCGTCCATTCAACACCTCCAATCTCCTCAAGTCCGGTTAATCTGTCTTCGTTTGTCCATCAATCGGAAAGTGAAACCAAAATCGGGAACTTGTGTCTGGTTCGTCGAGCCTCCTGCAGTTCTTCTTGGAATGTGATGGAGTAATGTGGATTTCTGGCACGATCTTTGAATCTCTCCATCATCCAGTCTGCTTCCGCTCTCAATTCATCTTAGTACAACCAAGATGAATAGGAAAATTAGACTGCATGTCTTCATCAGCTCCAGGTTCGCCATCTTGACTAAATTTCTTCTTCTGCATCGCCAACACTTCTACCTTGTAAGGAATGTCTTCACTCTTCAGGGTAGCCGAGTTCTCTTTGATGCATCCGAAAACTTCTTGTGCGGCAAGGGAGTATCACCGAGTCTCTTTCTGATTTATCCCAAAATTGTTCCGCCTGAAGGTATGGCAGCTAATTTCTAACTTAGCTTTTCCAAAACTCCATTCTCAACTAAGCTGTTTCTATCTGTTCACGAAATTTCTCAATGGTATCATAAGTTGCAAACATCTTCCAGAATTCTTCTGCAGAGTTTAAAGGGTTTCAGTTCTCCATTCTATTGTTGGTTTTGACCACATGGTGATAGTTTTCAAAGCTCGCGGAATTTAAAGAGGTATCCTCAATTAAAAACATCGTTGTCTCAACAAATATCAATCTCTCAGTATGCACAAATGACTAACAAAGTGCAAAGATGATTTTCATCCTCTTCCTCGTCTCCGAATGTACTATTAAGTCATACAATGACCATTTGCCCAAGTACTCACGAGAAAAATATTATTTATCAAATTCACAAAACAGTCAGAGCTTTAGCTAATACTATTAGCGTCCCTAATCGTCATAGCAGTCGTTTACGAATACAGAAGGCGATTCTAAGAATAAAATTAATTCATCAGAAGGAAACTTCGCGCTCTGAAATTAAACAAACACGTAGTCGTTTCAGGGAGGACGAATATTGGCTCCTAACAGTAATACGGTTCAGCTATCTCCAGTCACCATCCTTCTTAATCGCGAACGAAACTGCAACACGCCTAGAAGATACACTAAAGCAAACTTGCTTCCTGGTCTTCGGTTGCTGCTCTTCCCGGTTTGCTCAAATCAACTGGTATGATCCCGGACACATCTGAAAGATACCTTCACCTGGTGACTAGACAATCTCTTGCTATCAAGTCAAATCCTTCTTCACGCTCCGATGGAAAATTTTTTGGTGGTTCGACCAGGGATCATATTCAAGATTCAGGGTGCCAAATTACGTTCAAGATAAGGTTCATGTTTAGAAAACTCAAAGTGCCAAAGAGCTCTCAAGATGAGGTTCATTCATTGGTGTTCGAAATGGGTTATAGGAAAACTTCATAACCGCGAAATTAACACACGAGTCTCCAGAGTAATAGTGATAGTAGAGAGTTTAACAATCGGTAATTGATGCGCGTGATGTGTCGTTGCGGTTTAGCAGTTTTAATGCCTACTCAAGTTTTAAATTTATATTTAGCCGACTTATCAATAACACACACACTTAACGAGCAGTGTACCCGGTCAGTATGAAGATAATGGTAAGTAGAGTGTCGATCACTAAGAGTGGAACGTATTATCTCGTTATTCTAATCAGTATTTTAATATCCTAACGCAAGGGGGTTTCAGCCTGAGAGACTGGCACGGTTTGTTTGCAATTAAATAATAAAATAAACCAATAGGCACGAATCAGCAAGTAGCACACACGTACACAGATAAATACTTGAGACAATAAGAGGGCTGTCCTTATGATTAAGTAGATTGTCACTTGTTTTATTGATAGCTTTATATGAAGTGTATGTAGTTAACCCTTTCTCGTTGGTCCTAATCTTATCGGCGAGTAAACCCTTAATGATTACTTATGTCTAAAAGTTATTCCTAAGTGATCAATTTAGAAACAACCGTGGGAGCCACATTATGTCCCGCAGTCAAATGCCCGCAAGCCACTAATAAACACAGAGGTTATCAATGCACTAATAAGTAGTAACCAAAGACATCAACATATAAACTTTAATTGATGGGAAAGCAAGTATTAAAGGGAGTGCAATCTTTCGTTGTCACATTACACAAGCCACCAATCCTGATGAATTAAAGTTTGCTAACACAATAAAACAAAACTACTTAATGAATTAAACACATGCAGCACCTTCTTACAGCTCTTGTATCTTTGATTTGGGTGTGTCTTGTGCTGCCTCCTTGACTGAATTCGTCCTTTGTTTCTCCTGTTCGAACTTCGGTTTTTGGTTTTTTCGGAACTTTGATAATGCACACGAAATTCGTCTGGCTTTGGGGTATTTATAGTTTCTGTCTGAGGGAAGATGCGGCGCATCTACTAAGTAGATGCGGCGCATGTACTTAACTTCGCGTGGGGTCCAAGATTATAATATTCAGGAATATTCGTACACCGCCAGAAGATGCGGCGTAACTCCATGATTAGATGCGGCGCATGTCCTCTTGTATCTTGGATCGTATCTGGTGATATCTTGATAGAGATGCGGCGCATGTCGAGAGTGAGATGCGGCGCATCTGGAGCAGAATTGACTTGATCTTGTCCATGTCAGTAGACCTTCAACTTTATGCACGTTTTGCTCCACAATTAGTCCAAAATCGCCAAGTTTCACCAAATGCTTGTTTTTACCTGAGAATTACAAAAGTAAACGATTAAGTATCAATCCTCATACATAATATAGTAAAACAAGTCAAATTAATAGGATAAATGATAGTAATAAAATGTACTTATTTGAGTTCATCAAATATCCCCCCACTTGAACTTTACTTGTCCCCAAGTAAACTTTAGAATTTCTTTTATGAAAATGTATCCTAAAAGATGTTAGGATTTATTTTTATATTTAAGCATGTATTCGTTCATTTCATAATCACACAACTAAACACTTAACGATTCAGAAGTAAAATAAAATAAGTCGATAAAAGCAAATCTAATCGTTTAACTGTCCAGTCGCGACGAATATTCTATGATAAGCTTGGCAAGTATACACATCTCCACCACTAAAGCTAAGGAGCAACAAGTCTAAAGCGGTAAAAAGGGTTTTTAGGCTTAAGGGTTAATTATTCTCTTTCACTATCGATCTCAAATTCCAGAAAAGGCGACAAAATCACAAATACATGATCGAATCCACGAACACGATACTTGCAATTGCTCAAATCCTTAACTCGAATAGGCTAAAGATAGGTCCAAACTTCACCAATAATAATATATCAAAAAGGGCGACAAAATCATAAATACATAGCCGAATCCACGACTACGATACTTAAGATTGCTCAAATCCCCAATCTCAATAAATCAAAGGTTTGGTTGGATAAAGAATAATAAAGGGCATGGATAACATTTGGGATATAAATTGGTGCAAAAATAAAAATAAACAAAACAAATAGATTAAAATCCTAAGTGTGGTTAATCACTATCCCAACCATCCCATGAATAAGACTCATATCATTGAATAACTCACGCTTTAACACTTGAAACACACGCTTTAGGTAGACACGAATTATACTCAACAAGATCTTAATCAAAGAATAAACCTTAATTGGCGTTCCATAACTGCCAATTCCCATTCAATCCATAGATATAGTACAACAAATAGTGGTGATATCGACCACTTACATAACTTTACATAAGTTGGTTAAAACTAACTTCCAACTTTTCTTTCTTTCTTTTTCTTTTCTTATTTTTTCGATTTTTTTTTTTTTTTTTTTTTTTTTTTTTTTTTTTTTTTTTTTTTCAAACATAAACATAGATGTGTAAAATTTCACCACATCACTATAACTTTCTTTCCGGATAATTTTTCATACTTTTCATGACTTCTGAAATAATGGTAATAGTGAAAGTAGTAAACACACGAAAAATAAACTCCAAAATATACAATATTTACTTTCACTCCAATTGCATTGTGCAATTTCCCGACCTAACCATAGATAATGAATTACGCACGCGAACACAGGTAATGTAAGGAAACACACTTTGCCTATAGCAATTAACCAACCACGGATTCTAATCTACAGGGTAGGCTAAGGTGTAAGGGTGTAACGAAACATTTTAAACATAGGTGTAAGAAACGAAAGGAATGGCTCTGAGGGTTTTTCTAGGGGTATCTTACTCTAAAAATGAGAGTAACAAAAGGTTTATACGGGGGTTAACTAACCAGTGTAGTTAGTTAATAACACATAACATATAAGGCTATTTGGGTGTAATCCTAGAAATTTACCAAGTTAGACAAGTCACTCCAATTATATAAATAATACTTATTATGGTGGTCTCGAATAGTATACAAGCCAAGTTCTAAAGTTTACAAGTCACCGGCACACTCATAGATTTGTGAATTTTGAAAAATCACAATTTTTGAAAATAACGTCATGTGTGCAGTTATGCAACTTAGATCTTAAACAAAAACATGCTAAAAAAAATTTTTAAGTTTGATATATTAAGCACATTTTAAGCATAATTTTTGAAAAAGTTTAGGACAAGTAATTGTTAAGTGTTCTAATTCTCCAATCCCCCCACTTAAGTTAAACAACGTCCTCGTTGTTTGTATAAAAGGTTAAAAACTGGAAAATAAAAGAATTAGAACAGAAAAACTCCCCTGAGATTTGCTCGGTATGATCCTCCATTTGTATTAGAGCAAAAATCATCTTCTTGTGGATTAGAACGTTAAAGCTTCATACTTGATGTATCCACAGGAAATCCAGGAAACTATAATACCACCAATGCTTTAAAACACACCTAAGATAAGAAAGGTTCAAACTTGCATAATACATTAGTAGTTAGGAAAAATAAATAAAACTTTAAAAATTAAAACTGAAAATCATCAGGTCAGTCGATGCGCCGTATCTTATGGAAGAAGATACGCCGTATCGAGCCTGGAATAAATACAGATCAGAATAAAGATGCGCCGCATCCTTAACCAGGGATGCGCCGCATTAAAATTAAACTGATAAATAGTTTTAAAGTCGAAAATAAAAATGCAGAAAAATAAAATAAGATATGACCATTGCAGGAGATGCGTCGCATCTCAGAATTGATATGCGCCGTATCCTCATGCGGGCCTGACTGACTCGACACAGAAAACAGAAAATAAAATAAAAGATAAGCATGGGTTGCCTCCCACGAAGCGCTTGTTTTTGTTCGAGTCACGAGCCTGACTCCACCCTTATTTACTGTGTAATAGGGTGTTGTTCCCCCCACTTGGGATCAAGTGCGGGTGATAATAGCAATAAACACGAAAAGAGTGTAAATTTGCTAGTAAAGATGGAAGAAATAAATAAAGATCATACCTTGGCAATATATGTACATCTTTCCTATTCATACCCGGTTTGGTTGATAAATTGGATGACTTGACCACTTCATCTGAAAGAGTAGTATGTTGAGGAAAAATGAGTCTCCTTTCTTCTTGAGGTGAGAAAGGGTCTTTAGCAAGTAAAAGTTCGAGTTCCTCTATAACCTTCATAGGGTCAAAATTATCTTCATCAATCATAGCAATGTTTAAGAGCTCATCACCAAATTCTTCCTCGAGCTCCACCAAATACGGGTTGATCACAGGTGCTTCAATAGGTAGTGTAATAAATTTCACCTCATCATCTTTTTGTTTTGCAACCTGTTTAGGAAAACTAGCAAGATTATTAGTAACGGGATTAATAATATTAAATAAATTTGTACCACTTTGTGTTGTAAGTGACTCCAATTCATCTTGTGAATCTCCATCTTCAACTAGTGGTCTTGCAATTTCAGCATCGTCCCGAATTTCATCCTTAAATAAGTAATCCCAGATTTCTTCAAAATCCTTTGTGGGGTCATAATCTGGCTCATCCGCTCCACACCTAAATATTTCCGTTTGTTGTGGTAATTGCGGTATGTTATCGTACACAATAGCATCAAACTTTTCAATATCAGAATACTTATTATCTCCATCCGAAGGAATATTATCATGGTGTTTTTGATAGGATGAGAATATATTTTCCACCTCGGGTGGAAAATTACAAGTAATAGCACTATACACCATTGTACCACATTCATCTTCATTTTCATCATAAGCACTTTCGGATGAATAAGCATCTTTGTAAACAATCGCCGGGTTATCATTCAAATCAAACACTTGTGACTCTTCTTCATCTTGGGCAACGTCCGGAGAAATAACATCATCAATAACTATTGCCGGAAACCTAATTGCACCAAAATCGTATGACTCTTCTTCATCATTATCATTTGATAAAGTCCAAGTGTGTCGGAATGGCAATTTGTTTCTTTCATGCCTTGACTTTTCTCGTCCAAAAATCAAGTATTCTTCCATAGTGACTTCTTTATCCTCGATGACTTGTGCACCATATCTTGCTCTTTCCCAATCGTAGATCCTATTATTGCTCAAGGCTCTTTCCTTTCCAAGTCTGATATATTCTTCCATTGTAATATCCGGATCGTCCATCTTCCTGAAATAAAACTTACTCGTGCAAAAGAAGGGTGAAACGATCAAAGTAAAATAAAAGCTTCTGATATCTGCTGTTGATGCGCCGTATCCTATAAATGGGATACGCCGTATCTTAATACGTTAAAAATAAGTCAAACTTTTATTCAGAAAATAGATACGCCGCTTAGAATTTAAGAATGCGCCGTATCGAATTAATTAATCAAAAATCAGCTTATCTAATTAAAATTAAATGCGTCGTATTAACGAAAGTTAATGCGCCGTATTTTCGTTACGTTTAAAAATAAATATCGATTTTTGATTCAGAAAGATGCGCCGTATCGACAGAGATCGATACGCCGTATCTGTTTAATAATTCGCAAACTGTTTTTAATTAAAATAATAGATATGCCGTATCTGCGAAAGCAGATGCGTCGTATGGCGTTAACGTTTAGAATTTTTTTTTTTTTTTAATCGAAAATAGATACGCCGTATCTGCTAAAGCAGATGCGTCGTATTACTTTATCTCTTAGAAAAATTTTCTTATTAAAAACAGATACGCCGTATCTTGGGAAAAAGATGCGTCGTATCGAATTAATTAAACGCGTTGTATTAAAAAAAAATTAAACGCAATACGCCGTATCTGAGAGATCAGATGCGCCGTATCGTTTGATTTAGCACAGTACAACGATAGCAGAACAGAAAAATACGAAAAATAAAAACAAAAATTAAACACACAAACGAAAATAAACACACAAAAATAAAAGAAAACAATTAACACACAATACAACAAATATGCAAAATAGTACAATGATGCAATTAATCTAATAAAAAGAAAGACCTAATTAAAATACTAATCAAATTAACAGATAATAACAATTCACTCCCCGGCAGTGGCGCCAAAAACTTGATGCGCGTGATGTGTCGTTGCGGTTTAGCAGTTTTAATGCCTACTCAAGTTTTAAATTTATATTTAGCCGACTTATCAATAACACACACACTTAACGAGCAGTGTACCCGGTCAGTATGAAGATAATGGTAAGTAGAGTGTCGATCACTAAGAGTGGAACGTATTATCTCGTTATTCTAATCAGTATTTTAATATCCTAACGCAAGGGGGTTTCAGCCTGAGAGACTGGCACGGTTTGTTTGCAATTAAATAATAAAATAAACCAATAGGCACGAATCAGCAAGTAGCACACACGTACACAGATAAATACTTGAGACAATAAGAGGGCTGTCCTTATGATTAAGTAGATTGTCACTTGTTTTATTGATAGCTTTATATGAAGTGTATGTAGTTAACCCTTTCTCGTTGGTCCTAATCTTATCGGCGAGTAAACCCTTAATGATTACTTATGTCTAAAAGTTATTCCTAAGTGATCAATTTAGAAACAACCGTGGGAGCCACATTATGTCCCGCAGTCAAATGCCCGCAAGCCACTAATAAACACAGAGGTTATCAATGCACTAATAAGTAGTAACCAAAGACATCAACATATAAACTTTAATTGATGGGAAAGCAAGTATTAAAGGGAGTGCAATCTTTCGTTGTCACATTACACAAGCCACCAATCCTGATGAATTAAAGTTTGCTAACACAATAAAACAAAACTACTTAATGAATTAAACACATGCAGCACCTTCTTACAGCTCTTGTATCTTTGATTTGGGTGTGTCTTGTGCTGCCTCCTTGACTGAATTCGTCCTTTGTTTCTCCTGTTCGAACTTCGGTTTTTGGTTTTTTTCGGAACTTTGATAATGCACACGAAATTCGTCTGGCTTTGGGGTATTTATAGTTTCTGTCTGAGGGAAGATGCGGCGCATCTACTAAGTAGATGCGGCGCATGTACTTAACTTCGCGTGGGGTCCAAGATTATAATATTCAGGAATATTCGTACACCGCCAGAAGATGCGGCGTAACTCCATGATTATATGCGGCGCATGTCCTCTTGTATCTTGGATCGTATCTGGTGATATCTTGATAGAGATGCGGCGCATGTCGAGAGTGAGATGCGGCGCATCTGGAGCAGAATTGACTTGATCTTGTCCATGTCAGTAGACCTTCAACTTTATGCACGTTTTGCTCCACAATTAGTCCAAAATCGCCAAGTTTCACCAAATGCTTGTTTTTACCTGAGAATTACAAAAGTAAACGATTAAGTATCAATCCTCATACATAATATAGTAAAACAAGTCAAATTAATAGGATAAATGATAGTAATAAAATGTACTTATTTGAGTTCATCAGTAATCATGGTAGAGAGTTCAAAATTGTTTCAAATGCTAAAGGCGAGACATAGAAAGGGAGATTGTCAATATTTGAATGCTCAATCAACCAATTCCTTGTCAGAATAAAATCGAAGTTAATTATCCAAAGAAAGACGGATCACAAATCAAATCTTTATCATTCAAAGGTGAGGGGGAAATTTTTTATACTTGTGGTTACACACCACAAGACCTCTCTTAGGAATAGAGATGGGTGAAACGAAATCAAATAGTATCGGAAGATTTATAGATACTTATCAAAAGAAAGAGACAAAAAGAGAATACATCAAGTACGTCATCGCCATGGAGATTCTCAGAATGACCGAAGAGGCATCAAAATGATTGACGAAAGGATCAGAGGTTAAAGTCAAAATCCGAAGATAAGGATCGAATAGTGTCAGGCAATTATTGTGCAATTCTCAATGTCTTCTAGATTTAAATAGGTTTCAAAACCTAGGTGGTGCAAAGCATAAGCTTTCGATTTTCAAATATGATATCAACAGGATCTAACCAAAAGCAAGGCACGAATCAAAGTGATGCGGAAGCAATGATACCTAAATAAACGCCTTATAGCCTACCCATTCCTCACTGGTCAAAACTTACGTTCCTATAGGGAAATCTTAAAGCAAATTTTCAAAGGTTGTCTTACGAGCGCCAACAGGGAAAACTTAGTGGTCCTAACTTACACAGGCCAAGGGTAAATGTATTACGAATCGCAGCATGTCTCTCTGATACCATAAATGTAACACCCCAACCCGGCAAGGGTAGAAGTATCACATTAATGGTTTCATATCAGATCAAAACACAGCATACATTCAATAGTAATACAAGGATTCTCAAAGGTTACAAATGAAATACTAAATACACAAGGCTACAAAGGAACAAAAGCTAAATACTAAGTCTGCAAATGCAAATCCTTCTAATAACTTCTACTTCAGAATAACTATCAAGGTCTTCTAAGTCCAAAAGTCTCTTCACTCATACCCAGCTTCCAACTAAAACCTGCCGCGGGAAAAGAAACGCGGCTGAGCTTAAAAAGCCCAGTGAACAGATATATAATAAACGGAAACGAAAGCAAATGAAACGAACATGTATGGTTTAGTGCATTGGGATATATAAGTCATAGGCAAAGAATATAAATAAGAATGAAATGAAAAGAAAAGGAAATAAAAGGATCAGTAATCCTCCACGAGCCCGAACAAATCAAATATAGTAACCATGTTTTCATAATCATATAGGGGGAGACCTCTTATATAACCAGATACTATGAGGGGTGTCCTCATTCTTCCAATTGGAGTAGCTAACTCCCGAACTTGTGAAAGACGTGGATTGCACCCAGCATCAGTCACCGAACAATATATAATATCAAATCATGTTAAGTCCACGAACACGGACACGAACCTAGGATGCATCCATACGCCCCCCGAACAATAATATAGGCCAATAATAAATATAATGTGCACGTTACGAACAATATGGGGATGGTGTGGAACATCACTCAACCACACTAAAGTTATGCCATTGGTGCATCAATGACATAACCACGTTACCTTCATGGCTAGGAAACGAACTTGGCTCGGGTATCAAACTGAAGGGTCAAAGGTTAAAGGTCCAAATCATAGCAAAGGTTCAAATAGTCTAAGTCATCGAATCAGGGTCAAAGTCCAAATATCAAAGGTTCATGGCAAAGGGTTCATCATCGAAGGTTCATAATCAAATGGTTCATTTAAAGTAATCTTTATCAATTGATTTTATAAAAATGACCTTTAATAACGGTTTTCACAAAAGTAGTCTTGAAAAGTAGTTTTCACAAAAGCTTAGTTAAATTCTAAATAAAAGTGGTATCGCATATTTCATAAACATCATCTTTAAAAATAATTTTTCCTCAAAACGTTTCCATAATATAATTGAAAAGGTTTCACATCTAATTACCAAAATAAAATGAACCCTCGAAGTATCAAGTGATTCGAATGCTAATATCACAAGGTAACGAACGAATATCAAATGGATCATTATAAAGGCTCAAAGCAAAAGGGTCATATCGAACATCAAAGTCTAAATGAATCAAACAAACAAACCAAAGTGTAGAGGAACATAGCAATGGCTTGGGAAATCCTAATGAGTCAAAATCAGAAGTCAAGAGAACGAAGGCACCTTACTGAGAAGGGCAGAATATCTGTACCTTATTTGCAGAACACCATGATAGCAAATGACAAGGATCAATTTACTCATTCCTCGAACCTAAGGGAGTAGAAGACAGAATGACAAGTGGTTTTTAGTTATCTTTCCATTTTAAGTAACTTTCCTTGTTAGGTAACTTTCCTTATTTAGCAGGTTTCCTGAATTAGCAAGTTTCCAAAATTAGCAGATTTCCATAATGAAAAAGATTATAATATCACCAATTTAGGTTAAGTCATTAATCAAGCCTTATTATGGGATTAAGGTATATTTTAGCAAGTTACAAAAGTCTAGGGTTATTTATGACAAGTTTTCATAGTTTAGGGTTCTAATTGTAAATTCACCAAATTCAAAGGTCTAATCATGAAAATACTTTAAGTTACTGATTTAAATACCCATGTTATTCAGAATGATACTTTAATCCCTTAAGTTTCACAAATTTCCATTCATACCCCTCTAGTTACATTAATTACAAAACAAACCCTATATTTACATAATTTACAATTTAACCCCTATCATGTTTATATTTACACATCAAGCACTATATTATCCAAGATTACAGAATATACCCTCAATTTAACATATTATACAAATCATACCTTCGAATTTCACCTAATTACAAAACTAGTCCTTTAACTTTATAAAATTACCATTTTAAGACCTAATTTCGTTATACTTACATATCAAGCCCACAATTACCCAAAATTACACATTACACTCTTAATATCATTATTTACACAGAATAACCATGAATTTCCAGAATTTTCACTTTTAGTCCCTCTATTTTAAATAAATACTATTCGTACCTTATAAATACAAATTAATTCTTTTCTTGCAATATTTACACTTAGGACCCTCATGTTATATTTTTTAATACATTGCTACTGACATAAATAACATTACAAAAATAACCCTTATGTTTCAGGAATGACAAAACACCCCCCTCACACTTTATTTTCAAACCGTATATACTTTTAATTTGCCAAAACCAAACCCTAAGCTTCCTAATCATAGTACAATCATTACAAAATCATTCATGTGCATTAAATGTCCAGATCTAAGCATACAACCCTAACCCTAAAATCGTTCTTAGAGTTTCTTTATTTTCTTTAGTTTTTCTTAAATTCGATTGTAACAAAATTAACTATGATCAATCTAAGCTTCTATAATTCGAATCATTATTTTTCCCAGATCATATACTTCGTATAGGGTTTAAATAAAATAAGTATAGCACCCAGAAAATTCGTATAGCTTATTTTGGAAATTATGTATGTTTTCTTTCTGTAAAATTAATATGATCACTTGAGCTTGCATGGTTTGATTTATACAATTTATATGGAACCTATGTAATGTTAAGAACGTAAGAAAAATATCATTTGATGATTGGAACGAGCAGAAGGGATCTTTGGAATTATTACCTCTCGCTACACTTTAATTCGACAAACAAAACCCCCAGCGATCAAACGAACAAGTCCACGACCTTCCAAACAATTTTCCTAGCTTCCTCACACTTTATAGAACACCAGAAAAATAACCAAGAATTTTCCCAGCTCGTATGGAAGCAGATCGAATTTATCTTAGGGTTTTTGAGGGTTTTGGTATATAATATATATAGGATAAAATAAAAGAACGTGTATATGAGGGAAGAGAACAAGGATTTCGGTCCAAGAATATCAATTGGGATCAAATACTGATTTTGGAGATTTTCCATATTTTTATTTGTATTTATCTTGCATTTATTTAATTTAAATTGAATTAAAAATAATAATAATACACGAAATTAACAAAACCGGCCTAAATAAATTATTTCATATAATCTTAAATTTTTGTACATTCCAAAATGTTAAATTGTAGCCACAAAAATTGTTTTACTTCATGTCTAGTTCATTCCCGAAGGTTTGGGATTTATTTGGTATTTTATAAGTTTATTAATCAAATTTTAAATTATAAGGGCAATTTGGTCATTTTGCACATTTTGGATTTTTAGGTATTACAGTATGTAGCAATTATCAACACTACACGATGGTGGTGATAATCCGGATGAACTACTGAGTTATCGGGGGTTTCAAGACACTACAAATAATAGTTCTATAGCACTATTATTTATAGCAATCGGGTATACAAGAAGAAAGGTTTTGTATGTGTTTTTTGATAATCCCAAATAGCAAATTTGTCACCCTTTATATAGGCACAATGGTGACCCTTAGAAGAGTCACAATACCCCTTCATTTGCTCTTAGCGACGCTTCTGTTAAACCCAACAGTCACAACTTTTCAATTAGCAACGACTTAGCGACAGAAAAAACCGTCGCTAACTAATACCAATTGAAACAGACGTAACCGCCATCTTTGACGAATGGGTTCCTCTTAATGATATGATGGTTCATTAGCAACGGTTTTGTGACAGAAAAACTGTCACTAATTGCCATCCGTGAGTTACCAACAAAACATAACAAAACTCTTTATTTTGTTCCTAAGACTCCACCCAAATTGACTTATGTTTATTTTGAAAATAATACCCAACAATCCCCCACCATTTTCAAAATAGACATAGGTTTTGAAGACACATAAGACCTAACCCGATTCAGAAATCCCCGGGGGTGTTATGCATAAGTAAAGATGGAATATTACACCTTGAATCTTTACGTAGTGAAAGCGCTCAAGCTTAACTAGGGTAAGAATGGTTGGACCAAAGCCATTGAACCATCTTCATTTATATGTTAAACGGAAATGCTTCATGCATATCCTTCCTCTCGTTCATTCAATCCACTTTGTGCCGACCCTTTAACTGGCCTTGGGTCTTTTCTTGGTTTCTCAGAATGCTTTAGAGCCAAGCACTTGAACTCATAGGAAGCGGCCTCACTTCCACATTCAGATAGGTGGACCTTATCAAGATTGTTCCCAAAACTTAAAACAATCCAACACAATTGTGTTATAAGTCCATTAAGAATTCTATTCAACCTTTAACTACATTACGATTCCAAGTTCCACTAAACCTGGGATGGTGTGTTGTAAATGTCACAGAACTTCAGTCACGTTCGGATGATGTACTTTTGCTTGATCTCGAGACTTGGTGAAATACCAAGAGTCAAGACAAGGTTCCATCATGGGTGACTATTTTATGTAGGCTTAATCCCATCCCTCATACTTCAATCAGTTTATGTTCAACAAGTTCTTACTCGATTTTAAAAACTAATGGTGATCACCCCATCCTTAAAACTAATTGAGTTTCATATGGCTAAATCCAATACTTTGGGAATTGACATGTAAACATAATTGACGACTTGACATTGTCATTATACAATTAGTATTACCAAGGAATTAGCCTTTATGATTTGTTTATCCACATTCCTTTATCTATTTTTCCTTACTCAAAGGATCTCTGTTGTATTCTAAACCATAATCCATGGTTTTCCTACAATAAGTACTCGTTCTACATTAGCCGACATATCATTTACGTCGTATGAAATATATGACATCTACTCGACCAATAATAGATTGTATAAATACAAATACTATATATATATATCCATCAGAGAAAATAACTAAGTTCATTACTTTCCAGACAATGTTAATTAAACTCTCCTCAATGGCATATGTTATTACAAACAAATAACGATTGAACTTGTTGAAAATTCCCACAAATTTCTATGAATCCCATTAACATACTCGAGGCAAAAAAGTTCTAGAAACTATTTTAGATAAATGAGTTATCAACGAAATTGTGGATAACCCACAAATCAAAATCCTTTTGATAATTTATAGAAATTCAATCAAAAGAAGATATTTTGGATGTTAAAAATAAATTGACATCTTTCATATGTTGCCTCTTAAACATGTATAAAAATCTTACTGGTCTTGCATTCTCGTGTTGATAATTCACACAACAAAATCCACACCATGTAATATTTGCATTTTACAAGAAAAACAAACCTAAATAATTGGTTTTCAGGAAATATATACATGCGTGTTCTATAAATCAATGACCAACCAGTTTTCATGAATTCTAGCACGAATCTGTCATATGAAAAACAATTTCCAACATTTGTATACCATTCATATCGATATGATATGACAATTTAACGTTTTAATTATCATGCAAACAAAAGTTTACAACAGTAGGTCATTAAATTTAATACTTAATACAAAAACCAATGTCCCAATTAGTTTGCAAGTGAGTCCCAATTAGTTTGCAAGTGAGTAAATTGACACAAGGCAAGATTACGTAAATTGATTATTCCGCCAAATATATTTCTGGTTTATTTTTTGACGAAACATATGTAGAGACCGAGCGCTATCTTTATCATACACACAAACACAAGATCGAATGGTACTCAAACAATATAGAGAAGATGAGAGTGAAATGGATCGTATGATATAAAACTTGGTTGAATGATTATTAAACTTTGAAAGTAAAATAACAAACACACTTTGAATACACACACACTCTCACCTTTTAACTACAATGAGGCACACTAAGTTTCAGTGAGAGTGTGTGTATATATAGCTAGACATGATGTAACACCCCAACCCGGTAAGGGTAGAAGTATTACGTTATGGTGACATATCAAAGCAAACACAAGCATATGACTTAAATAATACAAATGGATTTCAAAGGTTACAAAGGGAAAATTTGAAATACAAGTTTACAAATGAGAATTACAATAAATACTAAGTCTAACAATATAACCACTTCTAGTCATCTCTAATCTCGAATAGCTATCAAGGTATAGTCTTCTAAGTCCCAAGTACTCTCCACTCCTAACCCAGCTTCCAACTAAAACCTGCCGCAGGAAAAGAAATGCGGCTGAGCTTAAAAAGCCCAGTGAACAGATATATATACAAATGAAACAAATGATAAAGAGCAAAGGATATAGTATGGTACATTGGGGATAATATCATAAGGTATAAATGAGTGAAAGGATAAAGTGAGAGATAGGACAGTAATCCACCATGAGCCCAGAAACAGATCAAATATAGTAACCATCAAACAATCTAGAGGGGATACCTCTCTAGTAACCAGATAATATGAGGGGTGTCCTCATGTATCAAATGGAGTGATCAGCTCCCAGATATGTGAAAGGCGTGTATTGCACACAAGCACCAGTCACCAGACATATAATAAATCAGATAACAGATAATCCACTAAACAGATAACAGATCTAGGATGCATCCATACGCCCCCGCAGACAAAATAGTGGCCAAATAATATAATGTGCATATCAGATAACAGATAAGGGACGGTGTGGAACATCACTCGACCACACTAGAGTCATGCCATTGGTGCATCAATGACACGGCCATGTTAACTTCATGGCTAGGAAACAGATTTGGCTCGGGTATCAAACTAAGAGTCAGATATCATATCAAAATCAGAGTGTCATATCTAAAGGTTCATGGCATATGGTTCATGTCAAGTATTTCAGAAATAATATCAAAGGTCCAAATCAGAGTTTATCAGATCAAGGTTTACAAACAAAGGATCATAGCAAAGGTTCACAACAAAAGGGAACATAGCAATGGCTTAGGGAATCCTAAACGAATCCAGAATCAATAAGTCAAAAGAGGGAAGACACCCTTACTGAAAAAGGGTAGAATATCTGTACCTTGGACCGCAAGTGAAAACACAACTAGAAACATAAAGATCGGAATCAAACTCCTTCTTCAGCGAATCTACACGAATACACGATCGTCTTATTAATAACTCATTTTAAATCGGACAACTCATTTTAGTCGGCTTTCCATTTTTAGTAACTTGCAATATTTCGTAACGTTCTATTTTTAGAAAGTTTCCCAAATTAATAATTTAATACTTTAAGGTTATAATTGGCAATTAATAACATTTAAGGGTTAAAATGACATTTTTAATAGTTTAGGGTTAATTATGTCAATATAGTAAAGTTTAGGGTCACAATATAAATTATCAAAATTAAATATTAAAAGTGTCAAGGAAAATTATTTTAAAGTTTATGCTATAATTTTATATTAAGATGATAATTTTAGACCCCGCCGTTCATAATTTATTAACGTATTCTCGACATTACTCTTAGACTGCGTCGACCAACTAAGTTATTATCATATACATAAACACACGACTCACATTCTTCTTATTCTAACCTTAACCATATTCGACTCAATTTCCTTTTTGATCCGATTACACACGCACATATTAACATGTTGACAACCCATGACCACGTACCCACACACTGTTAATGCCAAAATAGTTTCATAAAATCACACACATGCAGCCCCTATTCATACTATACACATGCACGCTCCACCTTGAGTTTTAAACCAGTTTAAACCGTGTATCCAAAAGGCCATATTAGAACTTAAATCATGACAATATAGGTGATGTAAACATAAATTAACAATTAATAATATAAACGCAGCGGAAGAACATCACCATACAAGGATCCATATAGCCATATGATCAATCTAAATAAAAACAAATTAAACAAATATGTTTTATACCTTTGTAGCGTGATCCGGGTAACACCACCAATACTACCACACGAATGGAATGAGAAACCCAAGTGATCAAATGGAGATCACCTCTATGTGTATCCACACTACACGTCACCGAATACCAATTGATGCTAGTCGTTAACCCCATAACCGATCTAGTCTTCTTTGATTAATCAAGAAACAAAGAAGAGATGGAAAAAACAAAACCCTAGGGTTTGTTCTTATTTGTGCCGTGAGATGGGAGAGAGGAGGAGGAGAAAAATCAGGTTTTTTCTCATTCTAATTCCCCTGGATATTATGGAGATAATACTTTCCATAAAATACAAACTAGCCCCTCTCTTTTGCACCATCAAGGCCGGCCACCATATGGGCCACAAATGGGCTCACCATTTGTTGTTCTAGTCCAATGTAATAAGTCCATTACTTATTCATTAGAAGCCCAATAGCGGTTCCTGGTTACTTACGGTTATTTATATATCGTAAATACGATAATCACGATATATAAAATGGCACCTCAGTGTATATGTGTGTGACCCCATAGGCTCACATATGTCTAGCCATATAATTAGTCATTATGACAAGAGCATACTCCAACAGCTCCCACTTGCGACGTCATAATAATCAAGTAATTATACAAGCAATGGTTAGCGTCTAGCAACACGCCAATGCCCCTAGAAATATGTGAGGTTAGTTTCTTAAACGTCTCATATAAGATGGTTTATATGTCATCTATCCTTTTGTTACAGATACCGTGTTGAACATTAGACATGGATCAAATGTCATTCTAATAGTTCAACTTATTATGTTTCTCGATATAGATATTGAACAAGATTACCAAGTGAATTAAGATTCATCTTAATCTCATTTGGGTACGGCCATACAAACATCTGTTCAATTCATCGAGGGGCCCAATAGTATCTAACTCCATAACATGTGGAGGAACAAATCATGTTTTGACTACACGTGTCATTCAAATGCTTCATATCACTCCTGATAATGGCCTTTATAACTACCTTATTCAGGACAGCGTTTAACCATATCAAGGAATGAAATTCCACACATGCAAGACCTGCTTGCATCTCAAGTCTAAGGATAAAAGACATAACCTCTTGCGAGATTCACTATTGACGACGATCCATGTAGTGAATTCTCGTAGGTTGGGTCAATCCAATGTTCATCACAATGAACAACATGTGAGTGTGGCAAATAAATCACCAACACGCTCACATTTGTCTTAATTTGATGATACTCCCGTATCGTCAACCGACAATGGATAATTTTAGAATAAATAAATTATTCATGGATTAAACATGAAAATATAGAACACAGTAGTATAAATGAAGACGATCATACCAGGTATATCAATTCATTGTATAATACAACTGCTTACAGTTTCATTATCCAAATACTAAAAACAGATATGCATAAGACCACTCTTAGGTAGGAATCCGATGTTCCCACCATGATTAAATTATGTTGTACAAGACAACAAGTAGTCATCCGGGTAAACTTGAGAATACTTATTTCAAAACTCATGAAAGGTTTGAA
Organism: Artemisia tridentata subsp. tridentata; assembly: GCA_021014915.2. NCBI lineage: Eukaryota > Viridiplantae > Streptophyta > Magnoliopsida > Asterales > Asteraceae > Artemisia > Artemisia tridentata. Next base: position 121,154,884 of record CP139506.1, read on the forward strand.
TGATGATTGTCCTTTGTATGTGTGCATTCAAGTACAAGAAGAGTATTGCAACAATACATTCCATAGGGTGTTTGAAGCCAGAAAAACACCTACATTAGACAGTCATCTGAACAGTTTCTCAAACTGTAAAGTATTCTTATTCTTTTAATGTATAACACATTAATGCTATCAGTCGAGCACATCTAGTGTAAAAACCTAAAATTAATACGATCTGAAATGACCAAAATACCCTCTAAATTTGAACTTTTAAGAGTTATAAAATTATATAAGTAACATTAATTGTACCTAACCTAAAATGATTTATGTTCTAAGTTATCTAATGAATTGAGCCACTAAATAAAACCTTACATTATAATTTAAGTCCTACACGACAAATATAATGCTAGTTACAAAGTATTCCCTAGCTCTTTATGTGTCACGTCCCATATTTGGTCCAATGTAGCCACGATTGGTACAAAATTGTAAAATTAACAATCTATGATTTCAGCTCCATGATTGACTCAACCAATATATTACATTTAATTGCATGATCTCCTTTCCATATTACAAAACACGCTCCACATAAACCATATATTCCCTCCTGTGTTCTACTTTCCACACCGAACCAAAAACAAGAAAAATACACACCATTTATCTCTTTTGTTGGCTGCCAAGAAAGGAAGAAGGAGAAAGCAAGTGGTGGTTGTTGGTGACCAAGGCCTAGTACAAGTCGCGGAGGGTTCTAGTGTCATCGTTGTTCCTTGTTCCTAATCGTTTCTTCCCCGTCGACTTTAAGGTATACATACCTCCATTCTAATTTTTTTTTTATTCGACATGATACATATGAATAAAACACAACCTAAAAACTATACTTATAACCATTCGAATCTGCTTATATAGACATGTGCGTTGCCTCGTCTTTTTGGTCACATGAAACCACAATGTATACGCATATATGTATATGCTATGTCGTGACTTTTGTGGACAATCTTGTGCCCTTCAACAGCCCCTATCTTTGACCCATAACGCATCTAAAACAAGACCCAAAAAAAATAATAATAAATAAAAACCCCGCTATATAAACCATCGAATCATGCCCAAACTTATGTTTGTTTGCCACGTTATAAAGCCACATAAAATCATAAAATACATGCGCCTATAAAAACTGTTTTGTCGAGTCATTTGTTGACTGTTGGGAGTCGGTTTTTGTGGCCTTTTGATGTCTTGTTTCCAGCCTATGTCGACCTATGATTAAAGTTCGATTTATGTTGTTCGTTAGTGTGAGTTTGGACGGGATATCTTGTCGTGTGGGCTGAGTAGTACGATCGCATGCATGGGTTTTTTTTTTTTTTTTTTTTTTTTTTTTTTTTTTTTTTTTTTTTTGTATATCAAGCATACATGAGTCACATATAAGAAATCATAAAATAAGAACCTGGTGGATTTTCTTTGGAAATGAAAAGCACCTTAACGAGTCATGGAATTGGAAACTATAACTCATGAACTTGGCCTAAATATATATATGCGTATAATAAGTGAAGTTGGGATTTAGTGTCTTGCTTCATACGCATATATGGGAAACAAGGGTGAGGTTAAGCGTGTTTTGGTATGTGTAAAGAGCTGTTTGTGAGTCGAGTTTAGGTTGGGAAATAAGGGTGTGTTACGTGCGTATTTTAACGTGTATAGGTGGGTGATTTTGTGTCTATTTTGGGATTTATTGAAATGGTGTGATGGGACGTGTACATGGGATATGGCTGGTGTCGAGTGTGTGAGTGTGGACTGCTATTGTGGGTCGAATGAAAAGTTAATAACATGTTAACGCCATAGAACTGATATTGTAAAGTTCAAATAAGGTACATTTAAACTGATATTGTCACAAACAAGTAAAGAAAGCTTGCATGCATGGTATTTTGTTTTGTGGTCTCCCATTTTTCTTTTTCGAAACATAAAATAAAGGAGTTCTCGGATTGGTTTGTGTACAGCAAGAATGTTTAAAAATAATAAAAGAAGCATGTTTCAAATAATAAGAGAAGCATGTTAGGTATGAGTATTGTATGCTTGACTTTTCCTCTTTGTGTGTTCCAATCTTTTGAATCAATCACATGGCAAGTATGAGACGTCTTGACTGTTGAAGTAGAATAGACTCATGAGACATTGTAGCCTTATTCACTAAATTTCATAATTTACCCTATACATTATTATTTAGACACAATAAAACCCCAAACCTACTTACATGATTCATAATAAATCCTAACTTATGTATAGTGTCATTTTAACTATTAAACTTGACTAAATGGTAACATTAACGATAAATGATTAATATGGCTTATTCAGGAAGCTTACTAAAACGGGAAATTTACTAAAAATAAGAAGTTACTAAAAATAGAAAGCCGACTAAAATGAGAAATCTGATTTAAATAAGGTATTAATAATAAGACGACCATGTATTCGTGTAGATTCGCTGAAGATGGAGTTTGTTTCCGATCTTTATATTTCTAGATGTGTTTCGCTTGCGGTATAAGGTACAGATATTCTGCCCTTTTTAATAAGGTGCCTTCAGTCTCTTGAACACTGATTTGATTTGACCTTGACCTTTGCTATGAACCTTTGACATTTGAACCTTTGGCATATGAACCTTTTGATATGAATCCTGTGATATGAACCTTGACATTTGGACTATGATTATGACTATATGAACCTTTGTTTTGATATGACCCCTTAACCTTTGACCCCAGTTTGATACTACGAGCCAAATATGTTTCCTAGCCATGAAGGTAACATGGCCGTGTCATTGATGCACCAATGGCATGACTCTTGTGTGGTCAGAGTGATTAACCACACCATCCCCATTTTGATATGATATGCGCGCTTTATGATTTGTTATGGCCAATATGATTTGTTTGGGGGGCGTATGGATGCATCCTAGATTTGTTCTGTATATGTTGTGATATTATATGATTTGATTTGGTGACTGATGATGGGTGCAATCCACGTCTTTCACAAAATTTGGGAGCTAGCTACTCTATTTGAAGAATGAGGACACCCCTCATATTATTTGATTTGAAGAATGAGGACACCCCTCATATTATCTGATTATCTGAGAGGCCTCCCCTCTATATGATTTGAATATTATGTTTACGACATGATATGATTTGATTTGTTTGGGCTCGTGGTGGATTACTGTCCTAAACCTTTACTCTTTATACCTTTACTTATATCTTATTCATTATGCTACTTCTGTTCATTTCCGTTTACTGTCGTTTCCGTTTATTATATATCTGTTCACTGGGCTTTTTAAGCTCAGCCGCGTTTCTTTTCCCGCGGCAGGTTTTAGTTGGAAGCTGGGTAAGAGTGAAGAGACTTTTGGACTTAGAAGACCTTGATAGTTATTCTGAAATAGAAGTCATTAGAAGGATTGTATTTGCAGACTTAATATTTAGCTTTTGTTTCCTTTGTATCCTTGTGTATTCAGTATTTCATTTGTAACCTTTGAGAATCTTTGTATTACTATTGAATGTATGCTTTGTTTGATCTGATATGAAGCCATTAATGTGATACTTCTACCCTTGCTGGGTTGGGGTGTTACAATTATGGTGTCAGAGAGACAGGTTGCGATTCGCAATAGAATTACCCTTGGCCTGTGTAAGTGAGGACCACTAAGTTTTCCCCTGTAGGCGCTCGTAAGATAACCTTTGAAAATTTTGCTTTAAGATTTCCCTATAGGAACCTAAGTTTTGACCAGTGAGGAATGGGTAGACTATAAGGCATTCGTTTAAGTATCTTTGCTTCCGCATCACTCTGATTCGTGCCTTGCTTTTGGTTAGATCCTGTTGATACTACTTCTGGAAAGTGAAAGCTTATGCTTTGCACCACCTAAGTTTTGAACCTGATTAAATATTGAAGACATTGAGAATTTCGTAATAATGGCCTGACACTATTTGATCCTTATTTTCAAACCCTTTTGTTAATCATTTTGATAAAGACCCGCGTTTCACCCTGATTCTTCTGTTAATCACTTTGACGCCTCTTCGGGCATTCTGAGAATCTCCATGGCGATAACGTACTGGATATGTTTTGATTGACTTTTGCTTCTGATAAGTATCTATGAATCTTCCGACACTATTCAATTTCGTTTCACCCATCTCTGTCCTTATAAGAAGCCTTGAGGTGTGTAACCACGAGGATAAGAATGTTTTCCCTCTCACTTTTAAATGATAAAGATTTGATTGTGATCCGTCTATCTTGGGATAGTTAACTTCAATTTTTCCTGACAAGGAATCGGCTGATTGAGCATTCAAGTATGGACAATTTCCCTTCTATGTCTCACCTTTAACGTTTGCAACAATTTTGAACTCCCTACCATGATTACTGATTGTTAAACGTTCGCTAGTACTCTGGAGACTCGTGTGTTACTCTCGCGGTTGGAAACAACAATGAATGAACCTTATCTTGGAAGCTATTTGGCACTTTGAGTCGTCTGAGCATGAACCTTGTATTGAACGTTATTTGGCACCCTGCGTTTTCTGAATACGATTTCTGATTGAACCACCAAGTTTTCCACCGAAGTATGAAGTAAGTTTGCTTAAGTGCATTTCTTGGCGTAATTCAGTGTTGTTCGCGATAAAGAAGAATGATGACAAGAGATATGTATTGATTTCTGGAAGCTGAACCGTATTGCTATTTGGAACCAACATTCCTCCACCCTGAAACGACTATGTGTTTGTTTACATTTCAGAGCGCGAAGTTCCCTTCTGATGAATTGAGTCTATTTTTGGAATCGACCCCCCATATTCGTAAACGACTACTATGACGGTTAGTGACGCTAATGGTATTAGCTAAAGCTCTGACTGTTTCGTGAATTTGATAAATGATGTTTTCTCGTAAGTACTTGGGCAAATGGTCATTGTATGACTTAATGGTACATTCGGAAACGAGGAAGAGCATGAAAATCATTTTTGTACCTTCTTAGAAATTTGACGATCATTTGTGCATTCTGGGAGATGGATATTTGTTGAGACAACGGTGTTCTTTGCCTGACCTGGAGTTAACAACAACGGAGGCTACCCTGAAGAGTGAAGACATTCCCTTCATTGCAGAAGGGTGGGCGGTGCAGAAGAAGTCTAGTCAAGACGGCGAACCGGGAGCTGACGAGGACATGCAGTCTTACTTCCCTATTCATCTTGGTTGTACTAAGATGAATTGAGAGCGGAAACAGACTGTATGATGGAGAGACTGAAAGATCGTGCCAGAGATCCACAACACACCATCACATTCCAAGAAAAAATGCAGGAGGCTCGACGAACCAGACACCAGTTCCCGATTGTGGTTTCACTTCCTGATCGATAGACAGACGAGGACAGATTTACCGGACTTGAAGAGATTGGATGTGTTGAATGAGCGGAGTTTTGAAACAGACCTTTCATGTTTGAAAGAATTGATTCCATGAAGGCGGAAGTTTGGCGACTAACTTTCATTTCCGTTGACCCTCTTAAGTTTCGTTATCTAGTAATAAGTTCCTCTTATGATTTAAGTTCCCTAGAAGCATTTCAGTTCATGTTTATATTTCGTATGTTCGGTGATGGCCTTGTTTTGAGGGATTTTGACGAATTGTGGAAGATATGATGCTTGTGACGGCGTACCTCACTTCAATTTGGCTATCTGGGATTTTAATACTCGTGCGAATAGTTTTGTTTTCCCTCTTGACTTTGGCATTCGATTTTGGTTGACCTTTGATGACTATAGAAGTACTAGGTGGATTAAGATAGGTGGTTTTGATTACGACTTGAGATAAAGTATGATCATCATGAAGGCATAATTATGTGGTGCTAGTATTATGACGCCTGATCAACGTGATAATACTTACACCATATAACGTGCACTCATTGTGGACATAGGATATCTTGGGGAGTACCTAAGAAGTTTAGAATTTGATCTCCGTTGGATTACCCGTGATTAGTGAGACTTTAGGTTCATTCTACCTATGCGTATACTCTGTTTTCGTTCGTTAGATATCGGTATGACTTTGGACTCTCGTTTTGCATTCTGTTGAGCTCAGTTATAAATCTTGAACTCTTTGTAGAACTCTCTACTGTTGATACAGTTAATTTGATCTGAAATTTTGTTCGTATTTCCATATGAGCTTTCCAGAAGATTCACTTATCATCCATTTTATGTTGCATGGACCTTTTGATCAAAATCAACCTAAATTGTCTCCTTTGAGTAATTTGAACCCATCTTTGTTTTGATTCGAGTCATGAGAAACTAATTGGTTTGGAGATCTTTTTGGATGAACCCCCCGGGCGTGAGAATGTGTTGATGATCTTTTGCGACTTGCTACGACTTCGTTTAACTTTGCGACTTCAATTTTCGAGGACGAAAATTTCTTTTTAAGAGGGGAAGAGTTGTAAAACCCTAAAATTAATACGATCTGAAATGACCAAAATACCCTCTAAATTTGAACTTTTAAGACTTATAAAATTATATAAGTAACATTAATTGTACCTAACCTAAAATGATTTATGTTCTAAGTTATCTAATGAATTGAGCCACTAAATAAAACCTTACATTATAATTTAAGTCCTACACGACAAATATAATGCTAGTTACAAAGTATTCCCTAGCTCTTTATGTGTCACGTCCCATCTTTGGTCCAATGTAGCCACGATTGGTACAAAATTGTAAAATTAACAATCCACGATTTCAGCTCCATGATTGACTCAACCAATATCATACATTTAATTGCATGATCTCCTTTCCATATTACAAAACACGCTCCACATAAACCATATATTCCCTCCTGTGTTCTACTTTCCACACCGAACCAGAAACAAGAAAAATACACACCATTTATCTCTTTTGTTGGCTGCCAAGAAAGGAAGAAGGAGAAAGCAAGTGGTGGTTGTTGGTGACCAAGGCCTAGTACAAGTTGCGGAGGGTTCTAGTGTCATCGTTGTTCCTTGTTCCTAATCGTTTCTTCCCCGTCGACTTTAAGGTATACATACCTCCATTCTAATTTTTTTTTTATTCGACATGATACATATGAATAAAACACAACCTAAAGACTATACTTATAACCATTCGAATCTGCTTATATAGGCATGTTCGTTGCCCCGTCTTTTTGATCACATGAAACCACAACGTATACGCCTATATGTATATGCTATGTCGTGACTTTTGTGGACAATCTTGTGCCCTTCAACAGCCCCTATCTTTGACCCATAACACATCTAAAACAAGACCTTAAAAAAAAAAATAAATAAAAACCCCGCTATATAAACCATCGAATCATGCCCAAACTTATGTTTGTTTGGCACGTTATAAAGCCACATAAAATCATAAAATACATGCGCCTATAAAAACTGTTTTGTCGAGTCATTTGTTGACTGTTGGGTGTCGGTTTTTGTGTCCTTTTGATGTCTTGTTTCCAGCCTATGTCGACCTGTGATTAAAGTTCGATTTATGTTGTTCGTTAGTGTGAGTTTGGACGGGATATCTTGTCGTGTGGGCTGAGTAGTACGATCGCATGCATGGGTTTTTTTTTTTTTTTTTTTTTTTTTTTTTTTTTTTTTTTTTTTTTTTTGTATATCAAGCATACATGAGTCACATATAAGAAATCATAAAATAAGAACCTGGTGGATTTTCTTTGGAAATGAAAAGAACCTTAACGAGTCATGGAATTGGAAACTATAACTCATGAACTTGGCCTAAATATATATATGCGTATAATAAGTGAAGTTGGGATTTAGTGTCTTGCTTCGTACGCATATATGGGAAACAAGGGTGAGGTTAAGCGTGTTTTGGTGTGTGTAAAGAGGTGTTTGTGAGTCGAGTTTAGGTTGGGAAATAAGGGTGTGTTACGTGCGTATTTTAACGTGTATAGGTGGGTGATTTTGTGTCTATTTTGGGATTTATTGAAATGGTGTGATGGGACGTGTACATGGGATATGGCTGGTGTCGAGTGTGTGAGTGTGGACTGCTATTGTGGGTCGAATGAAAAGTTAATAACATGTTAACGCCATAGAACTGATATTGTAAAGTTCAAATAAGGTACATTTAAACTGATATTGTCACAAACAAGTAAAGAAAGCTTGCATGCATGGTATTGTGTTTTGTGGTCTCCCATTTTTCTTTTTCGAAACATAAAATAAAGGAGTTCTCGGATTGGTTTGTGTACAGCAAGAATGTTTAAAAATAATAAAAGAAGCATGTTTCAAATAATAAGAGAAGCATGTTAGGTATGAGTATTGTATGCTTGACTTTTCCTCTTTGTGTGTTCCAATCTTTTGAATCAATCACATGGCAAGTATGAGACGTCTTGACTGTTGAAGTAGAATAGACTCATGAGACATTGTAGCCTTATTCACTAAATTTCATAATTTACCCTATACATTATTATTTAGACACAATAAAACCCCAAACCTACTTACATGATTCATAATAAATCCTAACTTATGTATAGTGTCATTTTAACTATTAAACTTGACTAAATGGTAACATTAATGATAAATGATTAATATGGCTTATTCAAGAAGCTTACTAAAACGGGAAATTTACTAAAAATAAGAAGTTACTAAAAATAGAAAGCCGACTAAAATGAGAAATCTGATTTAAATAAGGTATTAATAATAAGACGACCATGTATTCGTGTAGATTCGCTGAAGATGGAGTTTGTTTCCGATCTTTGTATTTCTAGTTGTGTTTCACTTGCGGTATAAGGTACAGATATTCTGCCCTTTTTAATAAGGTGCCTTCAGTCTCTTGAACACTGATTTGATTTGACCTTGACCTTTGCTATGAACCTTTGACATTTGAACCTTTGGCATATGAACCTTTTGATATGAATCCTGTGATATGAACCTTGACATTTGGACTATGATTATGACTATATGAACCTTTGTTTTGATATGACCCCTTAACCTTTGACCCCAGTTTGATACTACGAGCCAAATATGTTTCCTAGCCATGAAGGTAACATGGCCGTGTCATTGATGCACCAATGGCATGACTCTTGTGTGGTCAGAGTGATTAACCACACCGTCCCCATTTTGATATGATATGCGCGCTTTATGATTTGTTATGGCCAATATGATTTGTTTGGGGGGCGTATGGATGCATCCTAGATTTGTTCTGTATATGTTGTGATATTATATGATTTGATTTGGTGACTGATGATGGGTGCAATCCACGTCTTTCACAAAATTTGGGAGCTAGCTACTCCATTTGAAGAATGAGGACACCCCTCATATTATTTGATTTGAAGAATGAGGACACCCCTCATATTATCTGATTATCTGAGAGGCCTCCCCTCTATATGATTTGAAGATTATGCTTACGACATGATATGATTTGATTTGTTTGGGCTCGTGGTGGATTACTGTCCTAAACCTTTACTCTTTATACCTTTACTTATATCTTATTCATTATGCTACTTCTGTTCATTTCCGTTTACTGTCGTTTCCGTTTATTATATATCTGTTCACTAGGCTTTTTAAGCTCAGCCGCGTTTCTTTTCCCGCGGCAGGTTTTAGTTGGAAGCTGGGTAAGAGTGAAGAGACTTTTGGACTTAGAAGACCTTGATAGTTATTCTGAAATAGAAGTCATTAGAAGGATTGTATTTGCAGACTTAATATTTAGTTTTTGTTTCCTTTGTATCCTTGTGTATTCAGTATTTCATTTGTAACCTTTGAGAATCTTTGTATTACTATTGAATGTATGCTTTGTTTGATCTGATATGAAGCCATTAATGTGATACTTCTACCCTTGCTGGGTTGGGGTGTTACATCTAGTCAGCAATGATGGCATCCTACCATGACTAGGGTTGAGTATCATCTCGGTTAAATGAGCATCAGCGTATGCAAACAAAACAGAGTTCCTCAAATATCCGTAAATGTTTGAACATATCTATGGTCCTTCGTAGGTCCATTATAATGTTCATTTAACAATTATCTAATGACGTTCACTTAGATATTTGTTGTTTTCAACTCATCTTTGCATTCATGCAAATGATAAATATAGCCCAATGCGTAATATGACTTACATGATGAATCCTTTAGTCGAACTTAAGATTTCCACTCATGTGTTCAATCTCATCAAATGAGACTGATCATTGAGACTCCCCTCAATAACGTGTCATATTATGTTTAGACTTAATAACCGCTTATGTTTATTCTAATAAACATATACATAACAAGGTTGTATGTCTTATTTTATAAATCCCTCAAGAGAAACTTCATTCCAAGCTAAGGATTAAAGTCTAGCTTAGATGGAATATTGTTTCTAATATGTTAATGACATATGAGATTTAAGAAAATAAATATAGTGCTCCAACTTGCTCTCAGAGTACTTAGGAATAATCCTATCAATTAAAATCAAATTAATGATTTTATAATTAACTTAAGATCCCTGCTCCTAGATGCATAATCTAATCCACACATGGATTCTTTTATCTTGTATACATAATAAAGATTATATGGATTCATAAACCCTTTTAATTACTCATCGTCCTCGCAAAGGTAATCAACAAGAAAAGTGTTTTGATATCCTATTGTCATATTTCATTTATATGAAAACAGGTATGACAATTAATCATCTTTATACATTTAATGTTTCTAGGTAGAAGGATTTAGTCATAGTCAATTACTTGAGTACGAGTAAACTCCTTTTACTAGTCGTGCATTAAACGTGTGTACAAGTTTTCCCTTTTGAGTCTTCTTATCAAGAAACTCATTCTTAACCTCACAGTCTGACTGATTGGTAAGAGATCAATCAAGCTCCATGAGTGATTGTCTTTCAAGGGCTGCATCTTAACATTCATAGTTTTGAGCTACTCATCAGATACAATATCTGATAATGCATCTCAGTAGTTAGCAGGTTCACCATGATCCTCTAACTTATGTCCCTCGGCATTGATATAAAAACTATATCATTCAGATGCAAGAGGTATCCTTGCGGATTTATGAATGAGAGATATCAATCTATGGTTTAACATACGCATGTTCAACCTTAGTATGACATTAGCAAGTGTACTCAGAAGGTTGTGTATTTAGTTCTTGAACTACTTCAAGGTCTAAAGGTACTCCTACTTGCTTTTGTATGTAGAGACTAATCTCTAGATCCTCAGCATCTTGAGTAACAATAAATTGTTTTCAAGTGGGACAACCAAAATACACCGTTAGTTCTTAACTCTAGTTTGTTAATTACTTACTCTTAAGTAGTTAACAAGTTAACAAATTCAGAACTTCAATCAAGCCATAATGAGATTCATCTCATGCCACAATACAATGGTGTCTTAAATTCCTTCTGGGTTGGAATCATATTGAGTGTACACATGGCACACCCAATTTCTAACCTTGATAGCTTTGGAGGTAAAACAGTTTAAGTCATCAAAGATCAAACAATATCAATAGTGTTTGATTATCCACGATGGACATACCATAAGGTCGTGGTATTCCATGAGGACTGATGTTGTGAGACAATTACACAACTCATTAGCTGAACTTATACCTTTTGGCTTACATATTTGCCAACCAAGTCAAACCAGATGACATCAATAGTAATTTTAGCCTACTGCATACTTTACTTCATGTGCATGTTTTGACTTGAAAACATAAACATTTATTATACATCGTAAGTGTACATGTCTTAACCAGAAGACATAACAAATCAACGTTTTACTTTACGTTATAAGTCTTTCAACAATTAACGGAATTGATGTTTGTGTCTATACAAGAGACCTAAACATATTCAACTAAAGTAATTACGAGCGCCGACACTAGGCCTCAATAGTAATTTCAAGTTAATTTCATACTTCATGATTATGACTTTACAAGAAAACATAATCATATTTACTAAACAATTCAGTGAATATGTTGAAGTAGGTTTTCATGTTATCTTGATATTTGTTCTAATTAGGGAAACCTACATTTTATGTGTAGAAGTCCTAGTAAAATCTTAGTTTCTTACCTTTCAGTCAAGAAAAACTATTAGTCATATTGTTATATGTTGTACCTAGCACACATTAAGATTTCTCCCACTTGTGCATGGCACAACATCATCATAGTATACAAGCACCACTATGCTCGTGTGTTTGTATGACCAATATGACAATGTTTAAGATAACATATGATTTTTAGTCAAAATCAAAATATAGATATGTAGAACTTTATCGTTTTAATAATGAATCATGCACAACAAGTTTATAGATAACATTTTAGGAAGCAACATCAGGAACGCGACAAGTTATCTTATAAAATTTATGCAATGGTTCTTATATAAACTATGATGCTTAACATGTGGAAAGTAATGTATTATTTCAAGACAATCTGGAAATAAGATGGGCAACTTGTAAGGTAATAGAGCTTACAACTCCCACTGGATTAGACAACATTACATGTGTTTCGTCACCAGTAATATAATCACTTAGCTCCCACTGGATTAGACAACATTTAAAAGTGTTACTTCACCAGTGGAGAGTGAGTGGCGATCGGATACTTTCCATCTTTCTTTGAATATCTACACATTATTACTAATCTGAGTCACTTTGACTAGTAAACATGTACTTAGGTATTCAAGGAAGTGCATCAAGTTCTCACATATAGATAATGGGCTAGCCATCATTGCTATTTTAACTTGAAAATAGGCATGCATTTCCTCCATAATTGGTCTACTTCACCACAAGGGTATGTAGGACCATAGTGGGGTTATTGGGTTATGACAAACTGCTAGGTAATCATGCTAGTAATTGCCTTTACCACTTTGTGGTTTACTGATATTTCCGCCTTCTAATTATTTGAACTCATTTTAGTATGGTAGCTAGTACGAAATAAGCCGACCATGCAAGAACATGCAAATATCGCTAAAGGTCTGACCAATGAGCAAAATGCGCCATTGGTTGAAATAGCCCTAAGGTCTAACCAAAGAGGTCAAGTCAAATGCACGTGTTCTCTAGTTATCCAAATATCTTATATTTCTTAAAGGTTTCAAAACCGAAACTAGGGTTATGAAACAATCTTGAAAGAATAAGATGTTTAACCATACTTAACCGTTTTGACTTTTACAAGACATTACGATTTCTAGAGTAGGTATTCTTTGAGTTTATTAGAATTAGGGAAATTCAAATATTCCTATTATGGATTTTCCTCATAAAGAAAAAGGATAGGAACAAGTCTCTTTCTTACAAGGAAAGAACGACTTAGTTCGTCCTTTTAACAAGAAAAGAACAAACTCTTGTTTACGGATTGCATTAATACATTAATTGAATTTTCAAAGTTCATATTTAGTATTTTCGATAATTATCCTTTTGTAATTTAACTACCCCATGGTTACGATTTAAAACAATTAATTTACGAAAAGGCTAAGATCCTCATTGAGGTTCGACCATTAATGTAGTTGATCTACTAGAAATGGTGGATTCAATAGGTAGGTAACGTCGACCAATTGCATTACATGTGCAACTCTTAGATCTTTATGGGACTCATGGCATCTAGTGTCAAACAACTAGTGTCATGTAGGCATGTTTAGTCCCATCTTTGCCTCGGGCAAGGGTCTGACCACAATACTCGATTAAGTCATCCAATTTGAAAACTGTGAGAATAATCCTAGGTCTGACCATAGAGAATAGTCACCCTGGGTTACAGTTCAGCCTAGGTCTAACCATAGCCAAAAGGTAATTGCAAGTGTTCTCATAATTGGACGGCATGACTTAAATTTTGACGGGTAAATGTTTTGATGTGGATCAAAAACGTGTACGAAAGAAGCATGCATTCATTCTTCATAGCACAAGTTAAAAACTTTTCTTAACTTAAGTCTAATCATTGTTTTAATTTATGTGTGTGAAGTTGTCCATTTTCAAGACTAATATAAATCCTAAGTGGATTATTAAGTTTAGACAATACAATAAATGAATAAACAAACATTCTCAACCGGTTTAAGTGTTGTTTATAAAACAATGATTTTTAAGTTTCAAATCATATATAAACTTAGTTAAACTAAATCATAAGACTTAGTTCAAATTGGTTTATGTTTCGTTCAAGGTTTTAAGAAAACAATTTTCGTTTTACATGTAGTCACAACCATACATAAAACAACCAAACAAACAAACAACCACAATATGCAAAGCCTCAACCGATGAAAATCCTATGCTTGGTCTTATGAGCCATCACAAGAACCAAGAGTCAACTAGGGACAAATAGCACAACCACATGGAGGGCTCCCACTTGCCCCAAGACAATCATGGGCAAGTAAAAGGCCCATAATGCACATGAACTTCAGATTCTGTCAGCCCAGTTTTTCTGTTTTGAAAGGCCCAAAGCTCCTAGAAGACGACCTCCTCATCGTTCGGCCCAGTTGACAAAGTTGTAGCCCTATCTCTTTTGGACCTGGACAATGAAATTTAGTCAAAAATACCTTACCAATCAACGGGAAATCGTGTTTTCTCAACAGGTGTCCAGCTGCTACTTTCGGGTTACAACTCTTCATTCTTTCGCCCTTTGGTTCCAAGCTTTTGTTTACAATACATAGAAAGTAAAATACATCTAATATACTTTCTAGCTACTGTAAAAATGCCCAAACAATGGAAAAACAAAAATGAAATACATTACAAAAGTGCCGAAACAATGGCAAACCCCAAAACAAGAAAAACAACCAACAATCACATCACAACGCACAAGTGGTCTAGGTTTTCATCGGCTTTGCATATACACATAATAATACATTAAGATTATGATCATGACAAGGTGTTGGCTAACTCCATGGACAGACATGCATGTATTTTTCATGGATAACAAAATAAATAACAAGAATTAAATTGTTAGCCAACAAATCGAAGAAATAATTAACAAGAATTAAAACCCCGAATGGTACGCGTGACAAATGGCCATAGACTTATAACCCGCTGATATTAGGACCTTCTTAACACCATTTTACCACAGAAAAATAAGCCTCATGGGTTGATTAGAAATTGGGTTAAAAATCTCTCAAAAAACACGTTTTTAGGCCATTTTACAGGTACCGATCAAGTAAACAATTGATGCATGCATAACAAATGGCCATAGGATTAAAAAGTCCAGATCTTAAGATCTCTTATAGGTCGACATATTCAGAATATATAAGCCCTAGGGGCTGTTTTAAAATTACACTTTTAAATCCATTAAAAAACCACGTTTTTAGCCATTTTTACGCATACAAGATGATCATATGACAACATATGATGGCTCGTGATACGACTATAGGTGATGTAAACATAAATTAACAATTAATAATATAAACGCAGCGGAAGAACATCACCATACAAGGATCCATATAGCCATATGATCAATCTAAATAAAAACAAATTAAACAAATATGTTTTATACCTTTGTAGCGTGATCGGGTAACACCACCAATACTACCACACGAATGGAATGAGAAACCCAAGTGATCAAATGGAGATCACCTCTATGTGTATCCACACTACACGTCACCGAATACCAATTGATGCTAGTCGTTAACCCCATAACCGATCTAGTCTTCTTTGATTAATCAAGAAACAAAGAAGAGATGGAAAAAACAAAACCCTAGGGTTTGTTCTTATTTGTGCCGTGAGATGGGAGAGAGGAGGAGGAGGAGAATCAGGTTTTTTCTCATTCTAATTCCCCTGGATATTATGGAGATAATACTTTCCATAAAATACAAACTAGCCCCTCTCTTTTGCACCATCAAGGCCGGCCACCATATGGGCCACAAATGGGCTCACCATTTGTTGTTCTAGTCCTATGTAATAAGTCCATTACTTATTCATTAGAAGCCCAATAGCAGTTCCTGGTTACTTACGGTTATTTATATATCGTAAATACGATAATCATGATATATAAAATGGTACCTCAGTGTATATGTGTGTGACCCCATAGGCTCACATATGTCTAGCCATATAATTAGTCATTATGACAAGAGCATACTCCAACAGACAAGATATAGTTGTGTATAATACCGATTCGAAAAGCAAACAGAGACATGATCAAATACACCCTTTACGATCCAATATAAATCAAAGAATTTGTACGAGATCGACATTCATATTTAAACCCGGTTTATGATTTTATGCGATATATATTCAATCATATACTCGTATAAATTTAAACAGAAAGATCCATTATACATATATTATGCGTTTCATTATTTCATGCGACTTATATTCCATACGAATCCTTATCGTTAACGAAACCAAAGATTAGGTTTGTATTTTGTTAGGAACACGTTTCAAATATTTACAAGTCTTGTTCATTTAAATGTAATGTTGCAAGTTTAAGGACTATATTGTTTGTAATTATGAACCGGTCCATTAGTAGTCCATGGACCGGTCACATTAGTAATGGTTATTCTTATCACATGCAAGGGAATATTCCTAGAATTATTCCCCTCCCATTGCCTATAAATAGAAGGCATGGGATGCATTGTTAGTTGTTGGTTTTCATGTGTATGTGCGAAAGCTCTGCTCAAGTAACGTTTGATTAATAGAAAGCTGACCATTCTTCTTATTCTTCTTCTTCTTATTCTCTTCTCTTATTTAGTATTGCTTATTAGCTTATTCTCTCTTCATACGTAGCTTAATATAGTAGTAGATCGTGTGCTTATTTGTCCTAACGACTGTGTGTTTGAGATTTATACGTGACCTACAAGTGGTATCATTCGCCTAGGGATAATTAGGATCGTGTGTTTGAATCATTACTAGTGTTAATTACGTTGGTTTTATAGTTATAGAAAAGTTTTGTTCACATCTTAACGTGAAAACTCTCGTTTTTGTTGAAAATAGCTTTGATTTCGTTAAACTTTCACTAATCATCATATTTTCTACGTTAAAAAGTTTAATCTTCCTTAAATCTTTTGATTACTAATCGTTTAAGGTAAAAAACAATCGGGTTTATTGGTTATTTGGACGATTTGGTGTATTCCGTATTATTAGCGTATTGGAAAAGTTGATGAAAAGTGATCGTTTTGGTTTCTGAGTGAACTTCGACAAGTTAGGGTTTCATCGCATTTGAAGGGCTTTATCGCAGTTGCAATCCAGATAACTAAGGGTTTTATCGCAGTTCGAATCAAGATAAGTTAGGGTTTCATCGCATTTGGGAGATCTTCAATTATCGCATTTGGGACTCAGTATTGGACTTTCTTGTATTAGAAAGTTGTAATACTTCGACTTGGTTGCTTCTCTTCTCTTGTACAAGAGTTGAGAATTTATCGAACTTGGATTTGTGATAAATCTATCGCATTTGCCATAAATCATCGCAGTTTGATATATTATCTTATCGCTGTTGGATATTTTATCGCAGTTTGCTATAAATTATCGCACTTTAAGATAACATATTTAAATTGTCATTATTTATCGCACTTGATAGTTTTATCGCACTTTCTACTTTCGTTATCGCTATTGAAGGTTATCGCACTTGGTGTAGTGTCCTTATCGCACTTGGTGAACTGATCTTATCGCACTTGGTGAACTGTTATCGCACTTGGTTATCGCATTTGGTGTATTGCCCTATCGCATTTGGTGAACAGTACTTTATCGCATTTGGACAAAATCTTTAGACCAACTTAACATATTTCATCAACACATATCTTAATTATCTTAAAAGATCCAGATATGTCTCAACCACCTCATTTCAATTACTACTACCAGCTACAGCAACATCCACAACAACAACAGCAATTTCATCCTCAGTATCAACAACAACAAGCATTCGTACAACAACATCAATTTCTCTCTCCACCACAAGTGTCCCCACAACAAATCATGCAACAGAATCAACAACTGCAGAACTATTCTTCCTACTCCAGGGAACCTCATTGGTTCAACAAGATGTGTGAGGCAATTAGTAGTCAGCAATCACGTCATGAAGCTGGAAGTCAAGAAACTCCACCAATGCTAACTCCGGGTAACTACGTGCAATGGGCTAGTAGATTCCTCAGATTCGTTGAACTGAAAAAACCTCATGGTCAATACCTCAAGAAATTCATTGAAGAAGGACCCTATCCTATTCCAGCTACTGTGGTTCCAGCAACTTCAGAGAGAGAAGAAACATCCACACCCACTCCGATTGCCAACTACACAACTGAGCAAACACTACAACAAGAAGCAAACCAATTGGCTATGTCTTTCATACTTCAAGGAATTCCCAATCCTATCTACCGAAGTATTGATGCTCAAAAGACAGCCAAAGATATGTGGGAACATGTTCATCTTCTCATGGAAGGAACAGAGTTAAACCAAGAAGATCTTGAGTCCAAGTTATATATGGAGTACACTCACTTCATCATGGAACCAGGGGAGACCATTGAATCTTACTACCACCGTTTCACCAACATTATCAATGACCTTGATCGTCATGATATAAAGTTACCAAAGATTGCTGTCAACTCAAAATTCCTTGGATGTCTTGGTCCTGAATGGCAGAAGTATGCAACTTTTGTAAGGCAGACAAAGAAAATTGGTGATGTCAAATATGGACTCATGTATGATTACCTCAGACAACATCAATCAGAAGTGGATAAAGAAATTGCAGCACGAGGAGGTTTCACACCCGCACCAACATCAAATTCACTTGCTCTCGTTGCTCAATCTAACTTCTCTTTACCACACCAGGAATTTGGCCACTCATCGTTTCAACCAAGTCCTCCACCCCAACCTCATAATCAAATCATTCCTTATGAAGCACCACAACAATACTCTGATAACCAGCTGGTTCCATACAACAACACCGATTCAATGCTGTACTCAAATGCAGATTATGATGAAGAAGAGGATGCTTTCAACTCTCTGAATGAAGCATTTGGATTGATTGCTAACGCATTTGGCAGATTCACCAAATCCAACAACCGTCTTCGTTCATCTTCAAATACCAGGAATCAGGCAGTTGTTAATGATGGCAAAGTAGAAATTCGTAACAGGTCTTCAGGCAGATATGGTTCGGGAAATCGTGGATATGGTACTCAAAGGGTTCAGTCAGGAGGAAATAGGTTCAATACTGCAGGGGCAAACAGAAACAATATGGGGAATGATCAGAGAGGAAATTCGACTGTTGGGAATGTTCAGAGAGGCATTGCAAATACATCTATCACATGTTATAACTGTGGGGGGAACGGTCACATGGCAAATGCTTGTCCGAAGCCAAGAACAATGGGCAGTGCTTATCACAAAGAGGCTCTTCTGATGGCACTCAAAGATGAAAAGGCTGCTGGAAGGTTGACTCAGAATGATCAAAGTTTTATGGCTAATGTGGAATCAGATGATGAAATAGAAGATCTAGAGGCAAATGCTGCAGTCATGCTTATGGCTAATATGCAAGAAATGAATATGTCCGAGTCAGGCCCGGTCTATGATACCGATGGTCTTTCTCAAGTACCTGATTCTACGTGTCTCATACATGAAATTGCGTCACCATCTGTATCTTCATCTACAAATGAAACTTTTGGCCAACATGATTCATTTTCATCACCATCTGATGATCAAATTAACACGGTTGTATCATTTGATGATGATAAAACCGTTGTTTCTTTTGATGATCTCATTGATGATGACCATTGTGATCATATTAAACAAAAAGATCCTTTGAATGATCAAGATTCAGAGTTACAGGCCTTGTTATTGACCACCCAGTCACAAATAGAAAAATGCAATGACATCAATCAGAAGCTCAAAGATAAAATTGCATTGTTAACAAAGGATAATGAGTGCTACCAACAACAACTTTCGGGATATCTTAAACAAGATAAACGTGAAAAAGGTTTTGAAATAGCTTTTCAACAAGAATACGTAAAAGTTCAAAATCTAGAAAGTCAAGTTCGTGAGCTAACCATTGCCAAAGCTGAGCTTCTCTCTCAAAAAGAAAAGGATCAATTTGAATTCAAAAAACAAATTGATGCTTTAACTTCTGAGTTGTTAAAAACTCAATTTGAGCTTTCAACTTCTCAGCAGGATCTTCTTGAAGAAAAGCAAGCCACTCGGAAACGTATTGATTCATATCTTGATCAAATTCTGAATTTAGAAACCAAACTCAAAGAATTTCAAAACATTGTGTATAAAATGGGTAATTCGGTAACACAAATTCAAAAGAATGTTGTAAAACCGAGTCCTAACGGAGTAAGTTTTGCACTTGGAAGTGACACACCCCGTAATTTACACAAAGCACTCAAAGACAATCCCAAGTTATACAATGCAACATTTCTGTTAGATGATACCTTTCAACGTGTTGTTATGTATTCTGTTGATGAAGAAACTGATTTTCTGGAAAACAAGATTGAGGGTCGATCAGATTCACAACCAAAATTTTCAAAGATACATTATGATTATAATGCACGACCTCATTTGAGCAAATCATTTGTCCCTCCTAAGGACCATCCAGAACAAGCGTTAACATACACAAACATAAGTGCTCCTTCGTCTATAACTTCTGTCCCCACGACTGCTGTACATTTCAAAGATTGTCTGACAGAGGATCTTGCTGATCCACAAATGCCTCCAAAATGTCGGGTTCTTCGATATTTTAAGACATTTATGGACGACATTTCTCTTTTGGAGAATGAAATTGAGTTTAGTTCTCAAATTCCTGTCTCTTCTTTTCTTTCTCCTGTTCAAAAAGAAAAGAAAGAGATTCTTCAAAAGAAAATTCTTCCTCATGTCAGAAATCTGAAGAAATGCGCAACAAAATGGGAAGAGGAGTTACAAACGGAAGTAGCATCTATGCAAACCATTTTCAAAGCTAAAGATGACAAGGTTCAACGTCAAAAACTTCAAAGGAAATTTTTAGCAAAAGAAAATGATCGACTCTTAGAAAAGGTTTTGTGTTATGACGTAGTGTCTGTGATTATGAATTCGCTCTATGAATCTGGTAATGCTTTACTTGTGAATGATCATGCTGTGGATAGTAAGATGTTGCGTATGGAGATTGATAATCTGGTACATGAGAATGAGATTCTTCGACAGATCAATAATGATGTGGAAAACAAAGTTTTTCATCTTCAAAAAAGGCTTGACTGGTGTCAAAAACAGAGTGTTGAATTTGAACTTAAATTTCAACATCTTTTAGCGTCTTTATCATTTCAAAACAGTCATGTTCCTGAAAAGTTTAAGGAAACAAAAGCTTTCTTAAGAATTAAACTGTTTGAAAATGAAAAGGAACTGGCTGAAATTCTTCAAAACAGAAATGACACAGTCCGCCTCAACAGAAAATTAGACTCACAAAATCAAGAGTTTCAACACGCCATTATTGATCTGAAGAAGAAAATCAAAGTTTTAGACAACAGCAAAGCAAATGTTCATAAGATTGCCCCAGGGATGTATATAGTAGACAAAGCACATACCCAAGCATCTGATATAACCACTAATTCAGCTACTTGTACTTCCACAGGACTAGAAACCACATCTAAGGTCAAGACTCACAAGAAACAGAGGAAGAATAGAGTAAAGAAACCTAGGAAGGAGTTATCTCAGTCTGAAGAAGTTCCTGTTAGTAGTTTGAATAAGACGAATGTAACATCAGGAATAGACTTGCACTTATCTGAGTCTAGCTCTAGGATTGATGTAACAGATGATGAATCTTTAAATATTAATGAAGATGTTTTGGTTGATGCTACTTGTGTTTTTTGTCGTAATAGCATACTATCTGGTGATCATACAAAATGTGTTGCTAAAACTTTGTTGACTAAGAGAAAGAAACGAACTAGTGGCGATTCCTCTAGGCTTAAAACCAGTGCAAAGTCCATTTTAGGAATGCCCCCACTAGATGTTTCTGAGAAGAATATGGAAAAGCCCAAATCCAAGACTACAAGGTCACCTAGTGCATACATTAGGAAAAAGGCAGAGACTAGTTGGACCTGGCAACGTTGGTTACAGAACACTTTTGGTTTTAAATGGTTACCTAAAGTACTAACCTCTTGTGTTACTAACCCAGCGGATCCAACCGTTATCAAATCTCCACCTGTTTCCAATGTTTGTGATGCAGGTGATTCAAATCATCCTTTGGATTTTTGATAGCGGGTGCTCCCGACACATGACCGGCAACATCAAACTTCTTCAAAACTTTATTGCTAAGTTTATCGGAACGGTCAGATTCAGGAATGATCACTTCGCTGCAATCATGGGCTATGGGGATTACATTAATGGGAACATCGAAATCAGCCGTGTGTATTATGTTGAAGGCCTTGGTCATAATTTATTCTCCGTGGGACAATTCTGCGATGGAGACTTGGAAGTAGCATTCAGGGAGAAAACTTGCTTTATTCGTGATCTTCAAGGGAACGATCTCATGAAAGGGAAACGCGGAACCAGTCTGTATACTATCTCTCTTGAAGGCATGACCGCTTCTACTCCTATTTGTTTACTCTCCAAGGCTCATCCCACAAAGGCTTGGTTATGGCACAAAAGATTGTCTCATCTCAATTTTAAAACCATCACTGACCTTGCCAAGAAGAAATTAGTTGACGGTTTACCAAAATTCAGATATGCCAAGGATCACTTGTGTTGCGCGTGTGAACAAGGGAAAAGTCACCGTGCTCATTTTCCTCCCAAAACAGAACACAGCACAGACCATGTCCTACAACTGCTTCATATGGATTTGTGTGGTCCGATGCGAGTTCAGAGTATTAACGGGAAGAAGTATATTCTGGTAATAGTGGATGACTACTCAAGATGGACTTGGGTCTATTTTCTTCGGACTAAAGATCAAGTTCCTTCTATCCTCATCACGTTTCTCACAAAGATTCAAGTTCAAGTCCGTAACACCGTCCGAATCATCAGAACAGACAACGGGACTGAATTTAAGAATCAAATCATTCGGGAATTCACTCAGAAACAAGGTATTGTTCATCAGACATCAATAGCTCGCACTCCAGAACAAAATGGTGTAGTTGAAAGACGAAACCGTACGCTCGTGGAAGCAGCTCGAACTATGTTGATTGTTGATCCCAGTTGAGCTTCACAATCTTATTAATTACTTTAGATAAATCTAAGGTAATCGATATAGAAACTGATCTTAGGTTGTATATCAAATATTATGCGGAAACTAATACTTGACTTTAAGAAGAATAAACACAAACGAATTCTCAAACAACACTTCAATATATTAATACGATTGCTCTGAATAGCAATAGGGTTACAAGAAACCTTGAAGTGTAAAACAATACGTATGCTAAGATAATCGATATCTAACTCTAACCCTAGAACCTCCTTTTATAGAGTAAGGAGTCCTAGTTGGTTTACAAGACTTCCTATATAAGAAAAATATTCATACGTATCTTTTCTATACTTATCCTTAACATACTATACATATCTAATAAGCAGCAGAGTAAATCTTCTAGCAGCAGAGTCTTCGTGAGCTAGCAGCAGAGTTACACTATGCCTATTGTCCAAACAGCAGAGTTATCAAAACAGCAGAGTTAATACACTAATCAGCAGAGTCACATAACTATCCAGCAGAGTTATGTTTCTCGAATCAGCAGCATTTTAGACCCAACAATCCTCCCCTAAACTTGATATTTTTCTTCAAAAATCATCAAGTTTCCTTAAACCCAGATAACCACCAGGAGGATGCTTCCAAACACTTTACTGTTTTGAAACCTTTGATTCAAGAATCTTCTCATATTTTGTTATCAATTTATAAGCCTGAGTATCTGAAAAGAAACTATTCTGCAATGTCAACATACCAGGCTTTAACATCTGAGTAATCACTGCTGTATTTTTATTCAAAGGGTAATCCTTCTCCACAAGCATGTAGACCTTAACACCCTTACAAACCAATTCATGTACTCCACAAGATTGATACAAATACCACCTATCAACTCTGGAGTTCAACAAATCTCTCCATTAAGAATAAGACCCTCCAATCAATTTAATATTCATCATCAATTTAATATTCATCAATTGTGAATCAGTACCTTGACCTTTAATAAAACAAATCGATACTCAAACAAATCCACGTGCACTGAATAATGTTACCGACCAATTCTTACTTGCACTATTCGATCAGACCCACAATCAGTTATAATATTAATAATTCGACCAATTTAAATAACTTGCGTCCAATCACAATCGAATCTTCACCGTGATCATTAATTCTTATTAGAATCAGCATCAAATATAGAACACATATGATCCGATACCCTTTATAAAAAATAACGATTACCTTAAAAAAAAACTTTTACCGATCTGCTTCTGTCCACCTTTTTCTTTATAAACACGACATCAAGAAACCTTGTGAATCCCTAGGTAACGAGCTCCACAAGCTCTGATACCACTTGTTGATCCTAGTTGAGCTTCACGATCTTATTAATTACTTTAGATAAATCTAAGGTAATCGGTATAGAAACTGATCTTAGGTTGTATATCAAATATTATGCGGAAACTAATACTTGACTTTAAGAAGAATAAACACAAACGAATTCTCAAACAACACTTCAATATATTAATACGATTGCTCTGAATAGCAATAGGGTTACAAGAAACCTTGAAGTGTAAAACAATACGTATGCTAAGATAATCGATATCTAACTCTAACCCTAGAACCTCCTTTTATAGAGTAAGGAGTCCTAGTCGGTTTACAAGACTTCCTATACAAGAAAAATATTCATACGTATCTTTTCTATACTTATCCTTAACATACTATACATATCTAATAAGAGCAGAGTAAATCTTCTAGCAGCAGAGTCTTCGTGAGCTAGCAGCAGAGTTACACTATGCCTATTGTCCAAACAGCAGAGTTATCAAAACAGCAGAGTTAATACACTAATCAGCAGAGTCACATAACTATCCAGCAGAGTTATGTTTCTCGAATCAGCAGCATTTTAGACCCAACAATCCTCCCCTAAACTTGATATTTTTCTTCAAAAATCATCAAGTTTCCTTAAACCCAGATAACCACCAGGAGGATGATCCAAACACTTTACTGTTTTGAACTTTGATTCAAGAATCTTCTCATATTTTGTTATCAATTTATAAGCCTGAGTATCTGAAAAGGAAAATTTGCAATGTCAACTACAGGCTTTAACATCTGAGTAATCACTGCTGTATTTTTATTCAAGAGTAATGCTTCTCCACAAGCATGTAGACCTTAACACCCTTACAAACCAATTCATGTACTCCAACAAGATTGATACAAATACCACTATCAACTCTGGAGTTCAACAAATCTCTCCATTAAGAATAAGACCCCCAATCAATTAATATTCATCATCCATTTAATATTCATCAATTGTGAATCAGTACCTTGACCTTTAATAAAACAAATCGATACTCAAACAAATCCACGTGCACTGAATAATGTTACCGACCAATTCTTACTTGCACTATTCGATCAGACCCACAATCAGTTATAATATTAATAATTCGACCAATTAAATAACTTGCGTCCAATCACAATCGAATCTTCACCGTGATCATTAATTCTTATTAGAATCAGCATCAAATATAGAACACATATGATCCGATACCCTTTATAAAAAATAACGATTACCTTAAAAAAACTTTTACCGATCTGCTTCTGTCCACCTTTTTCTTTATAAACACGACATCAAGAAACCTTGTGAATCCCTAGGTAACGAGCTCCCCAAGCTCTGA
This sequence comes from Artemisia tridentata subsp. tridentata, assembly GCA_021014915.2. Taxonomy (NCBI): domain Eukaryota; kingdom Viridiplantae; phylum Streptophyta; class Magnoliopsida; order Asterales; family Asteraceae; genus Artemisia; species Artemisia tridentata. The sequence goes on from CP139506.1 coordinate 121,180,439, forward strand.
TACCACTTGTTGATCCTAGTTGAGCTTCACGATCTTATTAATTACTTTAGATAAATCTAAGGTAATCGGTATAGAAACTAATCTTAGGTTGTATATTAAATATTATGCGGAAACTAATACTTGACTTTAAGAAGAATAAACACAAACGAATTCTCAAACAACACTTCAATATATTAATACGATTGCTCTGAATAGCAATAGGGTTACAAGAAACCTTGAAGTGTAAAACAATACGTATGCTAAGATAATCGATATCTAACTCTAACCCTAGAACCTCCTTTTATAGAGTAAGGAGTCCTAGTCGGTTTACAAGACTTCCTATACAAGAAAAATATTCATACGTATCTTTTCTATACTTATCCTTAACATACTATACATATCTAATAAGTAGCAGAGTAAATCTTCTAGCAGCAGAGTCTTCGTGAGCTAGCAGCAGAGTTACACTATGCCTATTGTCCAAACAGCAGAGTTATCAAAACAGCAGAGTTAATACACTAATCAGCAGAGTCACATAACTATCCAGCAGAGTTATGTTTCTCGAATCAGCAGCATTTTAGACCCAACATTGATCAATGCTCAATTACCGGATTATCTATGGCTGAAGCTATCAATATTGCTTGTTATACTCAGAATCGTGCCATGATCAACAAAAGACACAGCAAAACACCATATGAGCTTATACAAGGAAGAAAACCAAACATCAACTATTTTCACGTCTTTGGAGCATTGTGTTATCCGAAGAATGATAAAGATGATCTTGGTAAACTTAAGGCTAAAGCAGATATTGGGATATTTGTTGGATACTGTGAGAACTCCAAGGGATACAGAATTTGGAATCGTCGGACTGGGGATATTCAAGAAACCATAACACGCTAATTTTGATGAACTCACTGAAATGGCTTCTGAGCAAGACCGCTTAGAACCCGCACATAACCGTCTCAACTTCCCTGAATCTTCGGCTGCACCCCTACCTTTCAACTGGAAGGATCTGGAAGATTTGTTTGCACCAATGTTTGATGACGTTCGTGTTACTAGTGTATCAGATGCTTCCACCAGTTCCGCTGCTCAACATGTCATACAACAAGCACCTGATCCATCAGCATCTACCTCTACTGTAGTTGTTGCCGATGCACCACAACCTGAATCATCATCATCAATGGATAAAACACCTCAACCAGCAGTTGAAGATTCTTCCCCCACTTCTAATCCAGTTTCCACACCATCAGATTATGACGGGAACGCATTCTTCAATCCATTTGCTCTACCACCAACCATTCCAGACTCAGGAGAATCATCATCGAGCAATATGGACCCGTCAGATCACCATCACAACATTCAACATTTTCCATCCACACACAAATGGACAAGAGATCATCCTTTGGTAAACATAATTGGAAATCCTAACAATCCAGTCCTCACAAGACAAAAACTTCATTCAGACAGTGAACATTGCATGTATGCACTCACTGTTTGTCAATCTGAACCTAAAAACATCAAAGAAGCCCTTACATACGACAACTGGATTGAATCCATGCAAGAAGAGTTGGAACAATTCAAACGTTTGGAAGTTTGGGAATTAGTTGAAAGACCAGATGGAGTTTATGTGGTTGGATTGAAATGGATTTGGAAAAACAAGCTAGGTGCAGATGGTACAGTGATTCGTAACAAGACCCGACTGGTAGCAAAAGGATACAGCCAAGAAGAGGGAATTGACTTCGAGGAATCATTTGCTCCAGTAGCTCGGATTGAGGCAGTACGAATGTTTCTGGCATACGCAGCCCACAAGAACATCACTGTTTATCAGATGGATGTGAAGACGGCATTTCTCAATGGACAACTCCGAGAAGAGGTGTACGTGTCACAACCAGAAGGCTTCGTGGATCCAGATCATCCTAACCATGTATATCGGCTTAAGAAAGCCCTTTACGGCCTTAAACAAGCCCCGAGGGCATGGTACGATAAACTGTCTGCATTTCTCCTTGCTAATCATTTTACCATTGGAACTGTTGACCCGACTTTATTTATACAAACACATGGGGAAGACATTCTCATTGTACAAATTTATGTGGATGATATTATTTTTGGTTCAACCAATAAAAAATATTCAAACGCTTTTTCTAAACTAATGAAACAAAACTTTGAGATGTCTATGATGGGTGAACTTACTTTCTTTCTAGGATTGCAAGTTCATTAATCACCCCGTGGTATATTTCTAAGTCAGTCAAAATATGCTCAGGAAATCCTGAACAAGCATGGTATGACCAGCTGTGACACCTATAATACCCCAATGTCCTCCTCATCCCCGAAGCTAGATGCTGACATACATGGGACACCCATTGATCCTACAAAGTATCGTAGTATAATTGGCTCAATCATGTATCTCACAGCTAGCAGACCGGATGTTGTATTTGCCACATATCTTTGCTCCCGATATCAGTCTAGACCGACTGAACGGCATTTGTCAGCCGTTAAAAGAATCCTTAGATACATAAAGGGAACCATTAATTTGGGGATCTGGTATCCAAAGGATTCTGGGTTTGAACTTGTTGCATTTTCAGACGCTGACCATGCAGGATGCTTAGACACACGCAAGAGTACATCAGGGGGAGTTCAATTCTTGGGTGACAAGCTCGTCTCTTGGCAATCAAAGAAACAAGACTGCACCTCACTGTCTTCAACAAAATCTGAGTATGTAGCCATGTCTGCTTGTTGTGCTCAAGTCATCTGGATGAGATCACAACTAATGGACTACGGTTACACATTCAACAAGATTCCGATGTATTGCGACTCCAAGAGTGCCATTGCCATTTCATGTAACACAGTCCAGCATTCGAAGTCCAAGCATATTGATCTCCGGTACCATTTCATCAAGGAACACGTGGAAAAGGGTACTGTTGAATTATACTTTGTGGGAACTGAACACCAACAGGCGGATCTGTTCACAAAAGCCTTGCCTCATGCAAGATTTGTGGATCTGGTTCACCGGATTGGTATGAGATGTTTGACGCCAAACGATTTGGAAAAGTTTCTTAAAAATAAATAACCAAGTCAAACATTTCCAAAAACTATCTTTGTAAATATAAAAAAAAAAATAAAAAAAAATGCAAGTACAATCCCTTATCCAACACTGTGTTCATTTTTTATGTCAATACTTATTTTTGAACACATGTTGAGGGGGAGACATAATTTTTTCCAAAATCTTTAAAATTGTACTTGCATATGTTTTCAGAAATTGTTGCTTCACAAGTTTTGGTGTATAAGTTGTTAAAGATGGAAAGTTGTGTGCATTAAATATAAAAAAAATGAGACTTAGTGATTAGCATGATGGTGGTTTAGGACTAGGATTTCAAAGATACTAAGGTTAAGGGACTAGAATTGTTATAATTGCAAAAGTTAAATGATAGATATTTAAAGTCTCGAATTTAATTCACCGCAGTTATTACCTCTGCCATTATTCACCTACCGTATTCAATATACCCACCCACCATCATCGACGGCTAACATTCAATCTGCTAATCCGCTCAAGATTTTCAAAATTTGTGAGTGATCTTATGATTAAAATGTGATTATATAAGATGGTTTTGAACAGATTCTTGATCCAACGGCTAGAACAATCAAAATTGTAGAAGTTAGTTCTAGGGTTTTGCGTTAAATTGGGGATCTTGATTTAGAGTGTTTGAGTTGAAAATGATTGTATGATAATACTCTTACAATGTTAGTAATCCTATATTGCATGCTTACTTACTCCCAGAAATCACAAAATAGTCTAATCGAATTTTAGGGTTTAAGCAACGATTTGGGGAAAACTTTGTGAATGTATTATTGTATAATCTGTTGATTGGAAAGTTGTTGTTTGATGTTTAATTGAATGTTGCCATGATTGGATTGTACCCAGAAACACTTTAAGTGAATCAATTGAATTTTAGGGTTTATGAAGAACATCGACACTAGCAGTTTGATCTATGCGTAATTGTGGTTCATTTTTGTTATAACTTAGCCAAAATGTCCATAATAGTCACTCAAATTGTTTGTGAAAATCTGTGGACACAAATCATGCATCACGATAAAGATTTAAGTGTACATTCATCGTCACAAGTGTTCGTAAACTCTTGTATAAGAGTTTATTGAAGTTGGCCAAAATTATCGCAGTTGGGATAGTTATCGCAGTTGGGATAATTATCGCAGTTGAGATTCTTATCTTGATTGGTTTAATTATCTTGATTGACATAATTATCGCAGTTGGGCTAATTATCGCAGTTGGACTAATTATCGCAGTTGGGCTAATTATCGCAGTTGGATAATTATCGCAGTTGGGATGATTATCGCAGTTGAGTTGATTATCGCAGTTGGATAAATATTGCAATTAAGATACTTATCTTGATTAAATAATTATCGCAGTTGTCATAATTATCGCAGTTGTCATAATTATCGCAGTTGAGTATAATTATCGCAGTTGACATAATTATCGCAGTTGAGATCTGATATAGAATTTTGATCAATTTCCTTAAGTATATTCTTTTATACTTATTAAAATTAATCAAATTTTATAGAATTTGGCTAACTCTTGATAAATTCTTGGACCAAGCATGTAACAAACAATCATTAATACAATAGGATGCTATGTGTTGTTCTTAAAAGCTAACAATTTTTCTAACAAACATGCATTCTGTATACTCGTATGTGATTGTTGATTCAGAAACACATCAATGGCAACTTCCCAACAACAATCACTTCCTGCTCTCACCAAAGAAGAAGTCTTTCCTCGTGGGTATACTCTAGAAATAGGGAAGAACAATTCACGGGTAGAATTGGACAAGATCAAATGTTCTGATCCAAGTTGCCAGATTGCTGTAGAGATTCTCAAAGCTCACAAATGCAGGGATCTTCTTGACAGCTCAGACACCATTCCAGAGCTATATATTCATCAATTCTGGGATACCTTCACAAGAAGCAATAATGACAAGTACTTCACTTGTACATTGGATCGAAAGAAGATCAGAGTCACACCTGCTACACTCAGAAAAGCCTTAAAACTTCCGGAGGCACCTGAAGCTTCTAACCGATTCCACCCAACACCTTCAGAGTCTGAGGTCATGCAATTCCTGGAAGATATTGGTTATGATGTTCAACCTGATACACCATTAACCACGATCTCCAAAGTTAATGCTAGATACATTCCTCAACCCTGGAGGACTATCTTCTTCATCATAACACATTCAATAACTGGAAGAGATAGTGGGTTTGAGCATCCAAGACTGTCTCATCTTCAAGTCTTATGGGGATTTCTAAACCAAGAACCTATTGACTTTGCTGCTCTCATCTGGGAAGACATAATGTACTTAATGCGTAAAGCATCCAAGAAAATCCCATTTGTTCGATACACCAAAGTTCTTATCAGCTATCTACTTGATCAACATGAAGACCTTGATAAGCGTCCTACTGATCAAGAGGTTCATGAGTATAGCATGGATAAAACAATGAGCAAAGTTTATTTCCCAAAAGAAAGCACGCGAAAGCAAGGAGCAAGGTTGCCAGAATTTTTGATGCCTGATGAGGTCAAAGAAACAAAAGCTTATCATGATTACGACCAAGCATACCGTGAACGTCGTGTGGGTCTTGCCAAGATGATTGAAGAATCTGGATCTTCAAAGACTCATTCAAAAGGTAAGACTAAGACAGGAAGTGCCTCAAGTGTCTCTAAACCTAAAGAAAAACATCCAAGAACAATATTCATCAAGAGGAGAGTACCCAGTAAACCACAGCCAAAACCTGAACCGAATAGAATCGTTGATGAAGATACAGAATCTAACTCTGAATCATCTGAATCCGAAGAAGAACATGTCTTTATGACTGAAGAAGAGGCTGAACTTCACAATAAGATCTCTCATGAGAATGCACAAAAGCAGAGTCTCAAATCACTTAAAGAAGATGAAGAGCGTAGAGCAAAGAAAGTATTGGAACAACAGATGGAGTATGAAAGAACACATGGAGTTGGAGGATCACAAACTGTTCCTAAAGCAACTTCGACCCAAGACGATCCGGTTAATCAACCCGGAGGGTCTGGAGCTGAATCAACAAAGGTCTCTTCACAGCAAACAAGTTCGGTTAATCAACCCGACTTGGGAGCACCAACTCAGGAGGAGAAGGAAAAAGATCAGGATAGCAACATTGTTTTATCTGACAAGGATATTTCTGATTCTATGTTTGACGACAATCCCGAGGAACAAACACGCAATGATGATACAGACGATTGGAACATAGAAGAAGAAAAAGACATTCTTGGAGACAAAGCAACTAAAGCAGCCAAGGATCTTGAGGAAGCGGCTAAACAGGAAGAAGAAAGGCAACGTAAGGAGGAGGCTCAAGCTAACCTGGAAGCAGATAGCTACATTCGTTCTCACACTCCAACACCTCCTCCTTCCCCTCCAAAGGACACAACCGAATCTAAAATGGCTATGGTAGTTCATAACCCACAACAGCAGCAAGAACAACCACCAGTTCAGCCCTCATCTGCTTCTTCACCCAAGACACCTCCTGGATCACCGCCTAAGAATCCAACACCTCCACCCTCACCTCAAAAGGAATCAACTACTAAATCTGATGAACCAATCCCTTCACTCACTCCATCATCTTCGCGATCTTCATCACCAAAATCAAAATCAAAAGCAACTGTTTCTGAAGATATTCATAAGGCCTACAAAGGAAAGAGCAAGAGAAGAATCGTCCATGTAACAAAAGTTGAAGTTGTGTCTCCTGCAGCTAAGAAACTTAAAAAGGCAGTAAAGAGAGCACAAGCACAACGAGACAACCAAGCTACAACAAAATTGGCTGAAATGGAAAGCTTGGTCAAGAAGTTGTCTCAGCAAATGGAAGAGATGCAGGAAAGCAAGAAGAAGATAGATGAATTCCTCGGTTTCAATATCAAAGATCATATGACACGCAAGACAAAGAAATTTGTTAAGCAATTTCTTCCTGAGCTTCAACAAAACATAAATGAACATATTGATTCGCAACTTGAAGAAAAGATCAAAGAAGCCGTCTCTTCTTCTTCCCAAACCAAACCACTTCCTGAACTCAACACTGAATACATCGAGCTTGTGCTTCTCGACCGACTCTTTGAAATCACCTCTCCTCCTCCAGAAGAAATTAACTTGATTGCGGCTCTTCAAGCACATATTGAGAAGAGATCGTGCAAGGAAACTACTAACAAAGGAAAACGCATTCGAGAAGATGATGAGGATGATGAGGACCCTAAACCCGAACAAAAGAAACACAAAGGCGGGTCAGGGATTCATATTCAGGAGCCAACTGGACATACATCAACATCTCTGCCTCCTAAACATCAATCCTCTGGTCCCACTGAAACCGAACATCACCATGAGCAGTTTACAACTGAAGATATGGAATTCCAGCTACAAGATGATCAACCTCATTCACCATCATCATCACCAAAACCAAAGCCATCCAAGTCCAAGCCTTCACACAGCAAAAAGTCATCTACTGGACCAGCGGTTGTCACATGGCTGGATAATGATACGGATGAGCTAGGAAATGACTGGTTCGATCATCTAGCAAGTGCTCAAGTTCAGAAAGACGAAGCTTCTCGAGTTGAAGACAGCACCTTTGCTGTTACTCAAGAAATTAAAAGAAGTCTTAACATTAAGAAGATGACCAAAAGGGAACTCCGTCGGATCAAGAACGATGCTTTCCTTCTTCTTAAAGATAAATCCAAAAGTGCAGCAGAGCTTGAATATCACCTTGAAAACATTGCACGTGCAATGTCAAGTGACTTCGACTGGGCTAGTCTAGACGTCGCCAGGAAAGTTGGCAAGAATCAACCATTCATCACTGATTTGACTAAGCCACTGTCCGTGATTCGAAGATCTCATCACTCGGAAATTCCTTTCCAAATGTTCTTCAACAAAGATCTGGAACTTCTAAAGAATGGAGCTCAAGGAACGACAAAGTATGCTACATCAATCACTTTCACACCAGCGGCTCATTACACACAATCAGCTATTGAAGAAGAAGCTATTAACAGACGTATGTTTGTTAAACAGCTCGTCACCTATGATCGTAATGCAGAGCTGGGGATTCATCACTGGTACTCTAAACGACAAAGCTGGTACAAGTACAAACTTGCTCTCCAGAAATCCCGAGAACCAGTTTACAGTGATCTCAGAATAATGGCCGTCATCAATGTGAGCAGATCAAGAAGATGCGATTATATATTTCTTGAAGAGATCACAGTAAGAAGAATCGATAACAATCTTTACAAATTCTCTGAGGCGGATTTTCCTGATTTAAATCTAAATGATATCGAAGACATGTATCTGATGAAGGTCCAAGGCAAATTGCAGCATCTGACCAACGAGCTTCGATATGCACTCAGTACTTCCCTCTGTCATTACATCAAGAGAACCATCATCAAAGAACGTGTAGAAGATCTCCAGCTTGGTGTTGAAAGTTATCAGACTCAGCTTAACCTTGTTGAACCACAATTCCTTCTAAACAGCAAAAAGGACCCTCAGTACACCATGCTACATCGTCCAAACTTTGGGTTCGTCTACAGAAGCACAACTGATTTTCACCGCTTCATGGCATTCATTGAAATTCACAAGTTCTGTGATGATACCCTAAAGAGTGTGCGTGATGGGTTAGCTAATAGAGTTCGAGATTCGATGTTGGAAAAATCAAGAAGATGGAATTCGAAGGAGTTGCGACAAGTCAGGGAATTTATTCGGAAGATGGAAGAACGGTTATACCATCGGGATCAGATGAGGAGGCTAGAAAGCTATGTTGGGGGTCGTCCACCTTTTGCTATCAGACTATTCCAAAGGACCGACCCAGTGTTCACAACTTTTGGCAAAGGCGGTTGATGTAAGAATATAGTATCATTATACATTATTCTTTTCTCATTATTCCTTCACATTGGCCTGTGCATTACGGCTTGTGCACACATAACAGTGTACAACCCGGACCTCAAAGAAAGGACCCTGAGGTACGCCTCAGTGCCTCAATCCTGAAAAAGGAGCGAAAGCTTCTTACTTATGAGCAGAATTAAAACCAGAATGTTTTCTAAAAGTTTTTCCAAACATTCTGCTCATAAGGACAAGTATTCCCTTGTTTAGGGGGAGTATTTGAAAATATAATCTTTGTTCAACAAATGATAAAAGTTCTTGAAATTCTTCCCTAAAACTCAAAAACAGCATATTTTAATCATCAACGTTTTTTTCAAAAACATCATGAGTATGCTATTTTTGAGGGGGAGAAGAAAAAGATGATTAAAATATGATGTCTCAATTGCTGGAATTTCGTGTGCTCAAACTCAAAATTGACTCTCGAATTGACGAATAGGAAAGTCAGTAGTCGAAAGGACATGTCCCGGACGGGTAATAATTTCAAGCCAGTTTAACTGGTGATGTAAGCGTGTCTCGCAAAGGATGTGTCTGAGTAGAATGTACCGATTTCGAGCGATAATCTTTGAATCTGATCTGGACGGGTAATAATTTCAAGCCAGTTTAACTGGTGATGTAAGCGTGTCTCGCAACGATCAGGTTCATTGAAAGTCAATCAATTCAAAAGTGCCAACTCTTTCCGGCATGTGCAAATTTTAAAATTTAATACTTATGAGCACATGTTAAGGGGGAGTATTTCTGAAAAACATCAAACTCTCAAGGTGTCAACAAAATGTCTTTACAATTATTGAAACTTTGAGAGATTTTCAATGGTTTGGTTTATGGCATCATTAGGATAGTCATGAAGTTATAAGGTGACTAAGGTTAGGGAAAACCGTCCTATGATCCGCCAGAGCCGGAGGGATCTACCCAAGGACAATACCAATAGTTTAGAACTAGAAAGTCCTAGGTATGATATAAAAAGGAGAAAATGAATGAACGGAGAAAGAAGGGGTTGAAGAATTAAAAAGAAAAGTAAAGAAAAGGGTGAAAAGAAATAGCCCTCCATTTGTTCAACCTTAGGGCAGACACCGGGTTCAATTCATAATCTACTGGTTGATGAGCATCACCGGTATTGAAGACTAAAGACGTCATGGACCCAGTGACGCACTAATAAACCTTCTAAGCCACTCAAGTGTCTCTCAAAAGACATTTTTTTCATTCACACGGAGAACCCTTCATAATCTATCGACCTCTCATTACGAGAATGTTGATATTGAAAAGGAGGCAATCTGCTCCATGCCTCCGATGACCATACAAATGTGCACTGATTGAGTCTAGAGCCATGAGATTCATAAAAGATCTCTTAGGTACACTTAGTATTACTCTGTTGTTCTACATCATGGGCAGCAGATGTAAAATTAAGAAAGTGTCCTTCGCAGATCTTAGCAATCTGCCGAGAATATTCATGAGAGAAGTCACAATTGTGATTATCAATGATTGAATGGAAATCCTGCCAGAGCAACATCATACAACTCTGTCAGCAGGTCACTTCGGTAACTCCTTGTGGGTTACGCTTAGTGTTTGCTCCAAACGGTCTACAGTCGTGGGGTGATCTCCAGCGACTCACTGAATCGTGGGTGCACTTCGGTGTGTCCGTGTAATCCCTTTCGGGGGAATCCGGTTCAGAACGGTCTGGGTTAGGATTTGAGAAAGTCTTCACACTATGCTGTTGATGATCTCAAGTCTGAGCCTGTAAGTACCGGTTGGTTCGTGCTTGTTGCTGTTATTGCTGCTGCTGCTGCTGCTGAGGAGCTGGAGTTCGACCATCAAGACTCCATCATGTTCATATCTTGAAGAAATGTTCTCTCAAAGACTCAGTAACATCAAAAGTTCAACATATGATATAGTAAAGTCAAAAGTTCAAGCACATCAACCTTTCTCAAGTTTTAAGATTGAAAAGTGAGAACAAGTTGCAGAAAACAAGTCTAAGAAATATAAGCATGATGGAGAAGACGAGAAGACGTTGGAGATTGGCAGATAGAGACAACAACATATCATCATTAATCAAGAACAAAGAAACAAAGATTATAAAGACGTCAGAAGCCCAAGAAGCAAAGAAGACGTCGAGCAACATTGATGATCAAGACTTAGGGGGAGATTGTTAGGAACACGTTTCAAATATTTACAAGTCTTGTTCATTTAAATGTAATGTTGCAAGTTTAAGGACTATATTGTTTGTAATTATGAACCGGTCCATTAGTAGTCCATGGACCGGTCACATTAGTAATGGTTATTCTTATCACATGCAAGGGAATATTCCTAGAATTATTCCCCTCCCATTGCCTATAAATAGAAGGCATGGGATGCATTGTTAGTTGTTGGTTTTCATGTGTATGTGCGAAAGCTCTGCTCAAGTAACGTTTGATTAATAGAAAGCCGACCATTCTTCTTATTCTTCTTCTTCTTATTCTCTTCTCTTATTTAGTATTGCTTATTAGCTTATTCTCTCTTCATACGTAGCTTAATATAGTAGTAGATCGTGTGCTTATTTGTCCTAACGAGTGTGTGTTTGAGATTTATACGTGACCTACATATTTCTTAGTCACATTTATGAGATCCTATTAGAGTTTAAAGACCAGATTACATACTTATGTAACCACTGATTCGAAACCCCACTACAGAACCAATATCGCCATATATATATATATATATATATATATATATATAATATATATATATATATATATATATATATATATATATATATATATATATATATATTATATATATATATATCATTGTTTCGATGATTACATGCTACGTATACCTTCGTGATTCATATTATAAACGAACGAAGCAAACGAAAAGCATTAAGACCAGATGGTTATGATCGTTAGCCTATTATATTTTTAGATCTTTATGCTATAAGTAGATCGCATGAATGACAAACGATAGGGAAGATGGTGATACCTTGAGTCGGATATATAGAACGAACAAAGAATATGAAAGCCAAGACCCACACCTTTCGCACTAGATCCAACCTTTACTCTACTAACGAATCTTTCCACCTTGAATCGATCGGACCGAATATGAACCAAAGTGTAACTCCAACTGTGTCAGATGAAACCATACTCCGACATGATCATGAACGCTGACTCCATGGACACATGTTGAGAATTTCGAGCAAGGTTTACGTAAAAGGAACTATAGTCCGTCCATAACCCCTCTCGTTAGGTTTAGGGTGAATCAAGAGAGAATAAAAAGGACACGAATCAAATGCCACAATCTCACCAACACTTGCTACAATCTTCGTATATTAAATCTTGTAGAATAATGAAAGTTGCCGTCACTAGTATTATTAGGGTTTTGTGCTTTTGGAAATAAGATAAAATTTGGTTGACAAAAGGCAGTGAATGAAACAAAATAAAGGGAGGTTGCCGAGTATTGTGGAAGAGTGAGGAGACTAATTCCTCTCAACTATTTTAAATTATCTTTACATATCTTTTAAGTATCAATGTGTATATTCCACTCAATATCATGGGTCCTATACACTTATTAAGCGTGTGATGTAACTTGTATACAAAGTTAAATGAAAATCGGTTCCCATATTTAGGCGTGTGATGTTAATTAAATATGTACATTCATTTTATCATAAATCTTATTATCGTATTACTTTTATTCGTTCAATGTCTTAACTATTTAAACGTCTTTTATGAATTTGAGATCAAAGGGTATTCTGGGTATTATACGTGTTCATAAATTTTGGGTTTTACAACTCTTCCCCTCTAAAAAAAAAATTTTCGTCCCCGAAAATTAAAGTGAAACCAAACGGGATACCAACGGACCGTGAACGGAAATGTGAATGATTTGTTTCTCATGACTCTATCTTGTTGATCAAAATAGCTTCGGCTTCCTCAGAAAAGACATACCATACTAAATCCAGATCAAAAGAAAAATATACCAAACGTAACAGATGATAATCATATTCTCTCCGAAGAGATACAGGGAATACGTAGGATTTACGGATATATCATCCATGGAATTGATTAGGCGAATCAGATGAGAACGTACCGAATCGCAGAAATATAAGGGTGATATATATGCTTAACTCTTCAGATTTTCAAATAGCCTCGTCTTCAATATAATCTTTCAAAGGTATTCTCATAAACAGACAGGTCTTGTTTTCTCAGAATCCAAAATCTCATATCTTAATTCATAACAGATCATCATGCACAGATTTATCGAATGTGAGACGTATATATAGCAAAACATAGGTGTACTTCTTCATAGTAACAGATCGAATCCATACAGACAGAAACCAGATTGTTTGATAACATCAAATGGCAGAAAGCTCTACAACAGGACCTAAGATTCTTATCAGGAGTACAGAGGTCAGCAAACACGTGTCGAGTATCCAAGCGTATCAAATCGTATAACGGTGAAGGCAGTTTAAGCGTATAGGTAGAATGAACCTAAAGTCTAAATCAGATATCAGAAATTCTAAGGTTTCTAAGGCACTCCTCGAAATATCCTATGATCGCAATAAGTGCACGTTATATGATGTAAGTATTATCACGTTGGCCAGACGTCATAATACTAGCATCATATAAATATGCCCTCATGATGACCATACTTTATCTCAAGTCATGAATTAGCAACTTATCTTAACCACCTAACAGTCCTTCTATCCCCTAGGGTTGGTCCGAATCAAACATCATTACGGATTCGAAATAAAGAAATAGATCGTATAGATAACGTAACGGAACTTAGCAAGCATCAAATGAAGCACGTCGTCAAAAGCATCAGTTCTTCCAAAATTCATCAAAGTTCCCATAACAAAGCCATCATCCAACAAACGCATAATGAAAACATAACGGAATTTCTAATAGGGAACACGAATCATTCAAAAGATCTTATCATCAGGGGCAGAAACTTAAGTAGGTTAAGCAGAAGTGAATACGTCATCAATAACTTCATCCTTCACGGAATCAACTCATCCAACCACAAATGTTTATTCCAAAATCGTCCACTCAAATACCTGATTTCAAAATTTCTTCCAAGCCAGAGTAGTCTGTCTACGCTTGTCCATCTGATCATACGGTGATAAGGGATGATAAACTTGAGTCTGGTCCCTCAACCCTTCGGCACTTCTTCTTGAAACTGTGGTGTAGTAACGCGAATCTCTGACATGATCGCTGTGCATCCTTCCGTCCGCAAGTCTGCTTCTGCTCTCAATTCATCTTAGTACCACTAAAATGAATAGAGAAGCAAGACTGCGTGTCTTCGACAGGTCTTCTAGCACAGCCCAAAATTCGCCAACTCTATTACATTTTCCTTCAATGTTCGCCACCACCTTCGCCTTGCAAGAAATGCTTTCCAATCTTCAAGATGAACACCACCGCTGTCGACTGTAACACCCCCTAAATTCGGATATCAACAGCGGAAGACTTAATTGGGTGTTACGTAGTGGATCGTAGTCATAACCATAGAAAACGACTTAAAAGAGACGTTTTAAGTTCATCATTCAAAATACAAGCATTTGAGATACAAAGATGTTTCATAGTTAACATGTTTATTTAAACTTGAATGATAAAACATTTATTTAGAACCCAACGTTTAACAGGCATCAAAATGATGTAAAGTATATAGGCCCTCGGGATAGGTATTTGCCAATAACCTATAAGTTTGTTTAAATAAAGTGCGCTTGGGTGGCTCATCCTAGCAGACCCAAACGGGGATTGTCAGTCCCAAATAGATCTATTCACAACTATTTACGTTCACTCGCAAGTGATTAAGGTTCATGATAGAGGGACTTCTGGCAATGGCTACTTAAGCAATAATAACATCAGTCATAGCATACAAAAAGTTTGTGTTCATGTTTGTAGCATGTATCTCCCCACAAAAAGGATTTAAAAGTTTAAGTGTGGGCTATGAACTCACCTTAGTAGTACAGTAGTGGTGGTAGTATCGTAACTCAAACGATGAAAGGAAACGGCTTCAACACACGACCTATATAGTATATGGCAAGTTTTAGTGGTTTGATAGTCTAAGTTTGGTTTATCGCGAATCATAACGTTCAAGGTTTTATCGATTAATTTGTAACATTAAAACATGCGTGTTTAAATGCTTGAAGTTAAAAAGTAAGGTTATATATATATATATATATATATATATATATATATATATATATATATATATATATATATAACTCTTGGGTATGTGCTCGTTTGTTGAAGTATATAAGTTTGGCTAAAGAGATCGTTGGTTATAAATCAAAGTTGATTTATGATAAGTTATGTTATGCGTTAAATGTTAAGTGAATACGTATATATATATTTATAAGTTATATAACTACGTATATAATTATTAGAAAATGTGACGTTAAATGTCGACTTGTGGGACTAAACATATTTGTTTCGGGTTTTGAGTTCGTAAAATATTATTACAAGTATAAAATCAGAAATAACCTTTGGGTTTTTACAAAGTTACACTTTATACCCTAACGGCATAATCTTTGCACCGTTAGTCCTCGGTTAAGTTTTATTACATTTTAAGTCTAAAACATTTAATATTTACATTTTATACCCAGAAGTTCTTAAATTTACAGTTTTCATCACAAGATATCAAAATGACAGTTTTTACTCTAAGTTTCCAAACTTGGCAGTTTTGGTCCTTCGGTTAGCAAACTTTTGCAAAACAAGTCCAAACTTTATAAAAATCAAAGTTCACTATTTTTATTTCATAAATAAGTTTAAAACAGCTTATGTAACTTATGTGTATAGCTTATTTTGTCAAAAGCTTATTTTCGAGCTTATGGGCTTTTAACGAGCTAAAGATATGGCCCATTATGGGTTTTCGATCCGTTAGGCGTAGGGGGAATTGGGCCTGAATTTGGGCTTGTTTAAAGGTTATAATTTCATATCAAGTGAGCTTATACACCCAGCTTATACGATAAGCTTAAAAACAGCTTATTGGGCTTTAAGCCCAATCGTTATGTATTTTAAGTTTTTAAAACTGTTGCGAGCGAGTTTTACTTTGGGACTCAAGAGGTTATTAAACGAACTTGTTAACGTGATTTTTATACGTAGGCTATTAGTTCACCATGTGAACTAATAGTCGAAGTTTTAAAATGGATGCATTGAGTGTCGAAATAAGAAAATACGAGGCACAAGTTCATGCGACTTGGCTATGTGAAAACAGTTTACAAGTTCCAAAATATTCTAAGTATTTATAAAATTTGAATGTGGCCAATGTGACATGTAAACGTGTGATTTTTATGCTTGATACGTTTATATAACGTTCGAATGATTTTTGTTCTCGATAAATAGCATAGCAAAGATATAGGGTGTCGAATAAAACATATGTGTTGTTAAGGGAGTTTACGAAATATCGAAGCAAAATGAACGTGACATGCAAATATAATCCAACGTAAGAAATTGAAAAAAAAATAGGGAAATGGCTTACTTCACCTTAAAAGGTGGGGCGTATCACGATATCGAGACTGAGTTAGGCCAAGGAAAATGTGTAGCTCGATTCTTTAGACTTCGAATAATCAGGAACAAGGTTTGAATGCCTCTTGGTTCGACTCGAACACCATGAAAAATGATCAAAGCTAGGCGTGCTCAGGACTGAAAAAGACT
Organism: Artemisia tridentata subsp. tridentata; assembly: GCA_021014915.2. Classification (NCBI taxonomy): domain Eukaryota; kingdom Viridiplantae; phylum Streptophyta; class Magnoliopsida; order Asterales; family Asteraceae; genus Artemisia; species Artemisia tridentata. The sequence continues at coordinate 121,196,979 of CP139506.1, forward strand.
TAGTAATATTTTTGAGTTGGATATGTTTGTGTTGTTTGAATGTCGAGTGTTTGAGGTTATTTTAAGGGTAAAACATTGAGTGTTATAGTGAGTGAAATGATGAAGTATGATGAGGGTGTAAGAGAGTAGCAGGGAGAGTCATTGATAATTAAATTTGGAGTGTGTAAGTAGGCTAAATGATGGTTGTTTTTGTTGTGTTAGCCGGCGCTAAGGACCAAGGGGAAGGAGACAAAACAAAGTTTTAAATGTTGGTTTATGGTTGTGTTCGTTGGTATGATCCAAGGGGTCGAGTAATATGGAAAACGTGACTAAGATCAATTGTGTGGCTCGCTTGTGACTCTTAAGGGTCGAGGCATTATAGAAAATGTGTCCAAGATCACTTGTGGCTCGAGTGGAGTCGTTTGTTGGTCGAACACAGTAACTCCCTAGACAAAATGTGATTTTTAGTTAAGTTGAACAAATATCAACTCGTGGTCATCGGCTAAGCCTGGATGGATTTTAGCTAGGCAAATGATCGAATTTTGAAATATGGTTTGTCACACTCGATTCTCAGCTGGGTGGAGAATTGGGTGGTGTGAAAATATTATGTTGTTGTTAAGCTAGATTGCTCGTAAATTGGCCAAAGTGATCGGTCCTCGTCGAGTTTATAGTTAGGATTATATAAGTTGGGTTGGTTTCGTGGGCTTTGGTTTGTGTTTTGGGCTCGTTTGGTGGACTAGGCCCAATGAAAGAAAATAATAATAATGCTAAGGGTCCGTTTGGTGTGTTGGGTTGCTGAGGGCATTGGGCCGTGGCCCAATGTCATTAGTGAGTGATTAGGGTTATTTTCGTAAGTTCGGAAAATCATATGAACGAGTTTGGTTATATGACGAAACGTATCACGTTAAATGTTCACGTTAATTGTTTTATGTAACTTCGCGATTTTCAGACTATCAAGGTTCGTGTGTAAGCATTGTTTCTAGGTGAATGGTACTTACAAATATCGTTGTGATTTAAATTAGTATAGCATGAATAACAAAATTTTTTTTTGCCATTGGTAGAAACGGTTATTAAATAACGTAATGATTCGTTAATCATTTATTAGCATTTACTATTCATTGGGAAAATTACGAGAGGTTACGGTACCTACCACTTACACTGAATTCCGTCCCGGAATTCTAGTCTAAGATAGGTGATAGGAGTGTCTATGAAAATAGGTGTGGGTATTTGGCTCGAATCTGGTCTTCGCGTTCCCAAGTGTATTCCGGTCCTCGTTTAGAGTTCCATCGTACTTTGACAATGGGGATGCGGTTCTGTTTTAGTTGTTTGATCTCTCTGTCCATGATTTCCACAGGTTCTTCTGTAAAGACAAGTTTGTCGTCGAGCCGAATCTCTTTCAAAGGAATTACGAGAGATTCATCTGACAAACACTTCTTAAGATTTGATACGTGAAAGGTGTCGTGAACTCGACTAAGTTCCTCTGGTAGTTCGAGTTTGTAAGCCACTGGTCCTATCCTTTCTAGGATTTTGAATGGACCAATGTATCTAGGGTTAAGTTTTCCACGTTTTCCGAAACGTACCATTCCCTTCCAGGGAGATACTTTCAACATGACCTTGTCTCCAATCTGGAATTCCATCGGTTTTCTCCTCACGTCGGCATAGCTCTTCTGTCTATCCCTTGCAGCTTGCAGTCGTTGCTTAATCTTGACTATCTTCTCTGTTGTCTCATGAATGAGATCGGGTCCGGTGAGTTGTATATCTCCGACTTCGGTCCAACAAACAGGCGATCTGCACTTTCGACCGTAGAGTGCTTCGAATGGTACTGCCTTAATGCTAGCGTGGTAACTGTTGTTGTAGGAGAACTCGGCTAGAGGTAAGTGTCTGTCCCAACCTTTTCCGAAATCAATAACACATGCTCAGAGCATGTCTTCTAAGGTTTGGATTGTCCTCTCGCTTTGTCTATCGGTTTGTGGATGATATGCAGTACTCATATCCAGTTTGGTTCCCAAGGCTTTTTGCAAAGACTTCCAAAAATGAGATGTGAAACGACTGTCACGATCTGAGATGATTGAGATCGGCACTCCATGTCGTGAAACTATTTCTTTTAGATATAGCTTTGCGAGTGTGTCCATCTCGTCAGTTTCTTTGATTGCTAAGAAGTGAGCGGATTTGGTGAGACGATCAACGATGACCCAGATGGTGTCACATCCAGTTGATGTCTTAGGAAGCTTGGTGATAAATTCCATTGTAATACGTTCCCATTTCCATATAGGAATTTCGGGTTGTATGAGTAATCCTGACGGCTTTTGATATTCCGCTTTTACTCTTGAACAGGTCAAACATTTTCCGACATACTCGGCGATGTCGGCCTTCATGTTTGGCCACCAGTAAAGCTTCTTGAGATCTTGATACATTTTGTCAGAACCTGGATGAATGGAGTACTTGGATTTGTGAGACTCATGCATAATGAGATCACGTATACCTCCGTATAGAGGAACCCAACTTCTTTCTTTGAAACAGAGCATCCCGTCTACTCTTTGCACAAAGCCATTCTTATTTTCTGGCATGCCGTGGATCTTTTCACCAGGTTGGTTCTCTTCCTTAAGAGCCTCGGATTGAGCGATGAGTATTTGTGAGGGCAGGGGCAAACAAATGGTCATTCCTATTGATCTGACTCTGAGAGGTTTCAGTCGTTCCTTCCGACTTAATGCATCTGCCACAACGTTGGCTTTTCCCGGGTGATAACGGATTTCACAATCATAATCGCTAAGTAACTCTAACCAGCTACGTTGTCTCATGTTCAGTTCTTTCTGATCTAAGATATGCTGAAGACTTTTGTGGTCGGTGAATACTGTGCACTTGGTGCCATACAGGTAATGTCTCCATAACTTAAGGGCGAATACTACTGCTCCTAACTCCAAATCATGGGTTGTGTAGTTTGCTTCATGCGTTTTGAGTTGTCGCGAGGCATAAGCTATCACTTTGCTTCGTTGCATCAGCACAACTCCCAAACCATGATATGAGGCATCACAATATACTACGAAGTCTTCACTTCCTTCAGGTAGCGCTAATATTGGTGCTTCACAGAGCTTTTTCTTTAATAGCTGAAAAGCTGATTCCTCCTCTTTTCCCCAGATATACTTCTTGTTCTTCTGAGTTAATTCAGTCAAAGGCTTTGAGATTTTTGAAAAACCTTCAATAAATCTTCTGTAGTAACCGGCTAGACCCAAAAATTGGCGTATCTCTGTGGGATTTGTAGGAGATGTCCAACCTTTGACGGCCTCAATCTTTGCAGGATCTACATGAATGCCTTGACTGTTGATAACATGCCCAAGAAATTGTACAGTTCGAATCCAAAAGTCGCATTTGGAGAACTTGGCATACAATTGTTCCTTTTTGAGTAACTCTAAAATAATCTTCAAACGTTCGGCATGTTCCTTCTCGTTGCGTGAGTAGATTAGAATATCGTCTATGAATACTATCACGAATTTATCCAGGTATGGTTTGCACACTCGGTTCATTAGGTCCATGAACACTGCAGGTGCATTAGTTAGACCAAATGGCATTACTTGGAATTTGTAATGTCCGTAACGCGTCCTAAAAGCTGTCTTGGGAATATCCTCCTCTCGAACTCTTAACTGATGGTACCCTGACCTTAGGTCGATCTTCGAGTATACACTCGATCCTTGTAATTGGTCAAACAAGTCATCGATTCTAGGTAGTGGATAACGATTCTTTACAGTGAGTTTGTTCAATTCCCGGTAATCAATACACATTCGGAAAGATCCGTCCTTCTTCTTAACGAATAGAACCGGAGCTCCCCAAGGTGATGAGCTGGGTCAGATAAAACCTTTATCAGACAACTCTTTCAATTGCTCTGACAATTCCTTCATTTCAGACGGCGCTAACCTATAAGGTGCTTTTGCCACAGGTGCCGCTCCAGGCACTAGTTCAATCTGGAATTCTACTTGACGGGAGGTGGAAGACCGGGTAAATCTTCGGGGAATACTTCTGGGAACTCCTTAACGATCGGAACGTCTTCAACTCGCTTATCTTTCGATTTGTTTTCCGTTACATGAACCATGAATGCTTGGCATCCTTCATTCATGTATTTCACCAATCTGATATATGAGATGATACCGTATCGGGTTTTATTTTTGTCACCATGGACAATAAGAGTTTCACCATTACGTGGAATATGCACGGCTTTCTCGTCACAGAGTATTCTAGCGCGGTGTTTGGATAACCAATCCATACCAATGACTACGTCAAAACTACCGAGCTGAATAGGCATGAGGTCGATGGGAAAAGGGTTGTCTTGTAGGATTATGGTACAACCACGAATTACGGTGTCAGTGCCAATTAGGTTTCCGTCCGCCATTTCAATTTCAAAAGTGGTGTTTAGTTTGGAGGGGGTAATGTTAAGCAAAGGAGAAAACGTAGTTGACACAAAACTTCTATCTGCTCCAGAATCAAATAATACCCTAGCACTATGTTGATTGAGTAAGAACGTACCCGTGACAACGTCAGGGTTCAGTGGGGCATCATCCTCCTTTAGCACATATGCTCTCCCTCGAGCGTTGTTTTGCTGACCATTTCCTTTCGGACAGCGGCTCTTGAAGTGACCTACTTCTCCGCAGGAGTAGCAAGTTGGAGTTACAGGCTGTAGGTTGCTACCAGTAGCGGGATTCCTGCAATCCTTTGTCTGATGACCCACTTTCTGGCATTTCATACATTTGGTTGTGCAAGGTCCACTGTGGTGTTGTTTGTATCTGTTACACTGGGGTTTTTGACCTTGGTATTCCTTGCCTTCAGTAGCAGCATAGGCCTTGGCGGTTTCCTGTCTTTGGTTTTGTTGATGGTGACGATTGTTTCGGTTTTGATGGTACGGGTTATTGTTTCTATGTTTGTTGTTGTTGAAGTTGTTGTTGCGGTGGTTATTGTTACTGTTGTGGTGAGTGGTCCTTTTGTCATCGAGCTTCCTCTTGAGCTCATTGTTGTACTTGACCTCTCGGTCCAGTAGTTTTTGAGCAAGTTCAATGGCTGCCTCCAGAGTTGGCGGGTTCGATGAAGTGACATTTCCCTCAATACTACGGGGAAGCCCTTCGATATACTTCTCCAGTTCTTTTTCGAAATTTGGTACAACAATAGGACATAGTATCTTAAGCTCCTGGAATCTCCTGTTGTATGTTTTAAGATCAATTCCTTTCACTACCAATAGATGGAATTTATCTTCCAATTTTCTTAGTTCAGAACGGGGACAATATTTCTTCAGCATCTTGGTCTTAAACTCAGCCCAAGTGAGCTGGTAGGCTGCTGTCATTCCCATGGCTTTGACGGTAGCATTCCACCATGACAAAGCATCTTGCATGAGAGTTCCAGTAGCGAAAATGACTTTGTTATCCTCAGTACAACCGCTTCTCTGAAAAACAGTTTCTGATCGTTCGAACTAGTGAGCAAGTTCAGTCACTCCTTCAGTACCTTTGTAGGAAGTTGGTTGACAACTCATGAAATCCTTGTAGGTACACTTGCGGTTTGCAGCTGTCACACTTTCTCCTGTCGGTAGGCTAGTGCCACTGTTGCGAGCATTTGCTGCCGCCTGTTCTGCCAAGACTGCATTTACACCGTCAGCGATTGCCTTTCGGATAGCTTCTGGAGTCATAGCAGGTGTAGCCGTTGAAGTTTCATGATTTGCGGCTGAGGTTGCTTTCCTTGTACGTGCCATAGTTCTATCAATATTGCAAAAGCATATTTTTAGAAATCTCATAATGATCACGTTAGGTTAGAATAAATTGTAAGGTAATTGAATATGGGTTATGATAATACAGCCATAATATTAACCAAAACAATTGAGTTTATGAGGATAATAATTCTGGTTTATATCCGTAGGCACAGCAAGTATCATATCATAAATACATTCACGACATGTCTGAATCAAATCACAACACACATGAGAACATAAATGATTGAATTGTACTGTATGAACCAACATTTCACGAGACAATATATATGGCGAATCATAATGCATATGAGTGTAAGAAACAACCATGGAATACATAAATCAACATCAATATAATACATCCACACAACATAAGATTAATAACTTGTTTGATTTGTTTTACAAAACATAAGGATACAAGATTCTTTATTAATACAACATTGGTAGACTAAGATATCTCTTAGTTATACTGACACATCTCTGATCTATGGTCCTCCTGGTGCACCATCTAGGCGGCGCTGAAGATCTGCAATCACTGCCATCAAGGTCTCCACTGTCTGGTCTCGAGCTCTTTCCCTAGCCTGGGAATCCTCAATCATGAGTCTAAGAATCAGAACCTGAGAGCTAACTCGGTCAATCTCAGAGTATAGTGTCTCAATCACTGTCTGCATCGAAGTAGTGGCCTCTCCTAGTATAGAAATAGTCTCAATGGCTTCCTCTAGACTAGTACCTACTTGATCGAAGACTGTCTCCATTGCCAACTGACATATCACGAGGTTTTCCACCTCTTCCCCAAGTGTCTCAATCTCCTCGAGTGGTAAGTCATCAAGAATATCTACAATGTCGTCAAGACGATCCTCATGTCGGACTAATCTGGCTGCCAGTAGGGGTAGGGTGTGATGGAGGGGTTCTCCTGTAACCGGAAGAATTCTCGAGGCAGCAGTAGCCGAACTCTCTCCTAGTTCCATAGCTCTCGGGGCTCCCTCCTGGGATCTCCATTAACTAATGATCGGTAGTAAGAAAGACCATCGGCGAGCATCGACCCTCTTGCGGGTCCCAGTGCGAGCTGCGGCCTCATCTCTGACCTGGGCATAGGGGTCCTAAGAAGATGGAACCAAGCGGTATGTCCTCTTGCAAGGTAGCAGAGGCTCACTGAGAGTAGCTGATGGTGGAGAAGCAAGTGGTGGAGTAGAGGATGGTAATGGAACAGTGGTGGTCTGGTGATAAAAGATAGTAGGTGGTGGAACTGAAGATAGTGGTGTAAGTGGTGGTGTCCTGGAATGCTCAGGAGCTGGGGGTGGTGATATCACTGGAGTCGAAGTTGGTATGAGTGGGGCTGGTGGTGGTATGATCAGATCTGGTGGTGCACGTACCCGTTTCCGGGGAGTGTGTTTGCAAACATGACCTTCTCCGGGGCGTCGGTAAAGTTGGCCAAATGGTTCTAGCTCATATGGCTGGAGTTGTCGCACTCGTCCATGCTGGCGAATCGGGCCAGGTGATGGGATTGGTGATGCTGGAGGGGAAGTCTCCATGTCAGATGCCGGTAGAAATTGCTGGCTTTCCATGTACCGGTCAGTAGCAGGTGACATCGGTATAGCTGCCGGAGCAAAGTCTGAAGTGAAAGGCATAGGATCCTCATTCTCTGAATCAGATGATACAGCGATAGGATGGGGATTCGAAGACATAGTACTGTAATAATCCCGAATAGTAAATGTAAGCTATTAACATAATCATAAATATGTTAAACTTTGTTAAGAACTCGTATAGTAAGCAACATCCTAAAAATGTTGGAAGTGTGTAGGCACGGAGGGCATAAGGTGGCTATCCTTTAAAATGGTCCGTTTTAAAAAATGTAGTTATAGTTCAATGTTTAAAATACATCTGGTTCTCTATAACCATGAGCTCTGATGCCAATCTGTAACACCCCCTAAATTCGGATATCAATAGCGGAAGACTTAATTAGGTGTTACGTAGTGGATCGTAGTCATAACCATAGAAAACGACTTAAAAGAGGCGTTTTAAGTTTATCATTCAAAATACAAGCATTTGAAATACAAAGAAGTTTCATAGTTAACATGTTTATTTAGACTTGACTGATAAAACATTTATTTAGAACCCGTGCCGGGTTTAGTGCCCACTCCGTGCCTTGAGTTCCTGCTTTTAGTTACCTGAGATAACATGCTAAAAGTCAACAAAAGTTGAGTGATATTCATAGGTTTAAGTTTAATAGTTGAACACAAAGTATAAGTGTTAATTGCATCGAATTACAATTAAACGAGTTAAAATCAAGTTGTTATTGCATTAAGCTCATGACACGCAACGTTTAACAGGCATCAAAATGATGTAAAGTATATAGGTCCTCGGGATAGGTATTTGCCAATAACCTATAAGTTTGTTTAAATAAAGTGCGCTTGGGTGGCTCATCCTAGCAGACCCAAACGGGGATTGTCAGTCCCAAATAGATCTATTCACAACTATTTACGTTCACTCGCAAGTGATTAAGGTTAATGATAGAGGGACTTCTGGCAATGGCTACTTAAGCAATAATAACATCACTCATAGCATACAAAAAGTTTGTGTTCATGTTTGTAGCATGTATCTCCCCACAAAAAGGATTTAAAGTTTAAGTGTGGGCTATGAACTCACCTTAGTAGTACAGTAGTGGTGGTAGTATCGTAACTCAAACGATGAAAGGAAACGGCTTCAACACACGACCTATATAGTATATGGCAAGTTTTAGTGGTTTGATAGTCTAAGTTTGGTTTATCGCGAATCATAACGTTCAAGGTTTTATCGATTAATTTGTAACATTAAAACATGCGTGTTTAAATGCTTGAAGTTAAAAAGTAAGGTTATATATATATATATATATATATATATATATATATATATATATATATATATATATATATATATATATATATATATATAACTCTTGGGTATGTAATCGTTTGTTGAAGTATATAAGTTTGGCTAAAGAGATCGTTGGTTATAAATCAAAGTTGATTTATGATAAGTTATGTTATGCGTTAAATGTTAAGTGATTACGTATATATATATATTTATAAGTTATATAACTACGTATATAATTATTAGAAAATGTGACGTTAAATGTCGACTTGTGGGACTAAACATATTTGTTTCGGATTTTGAGTTCATAAAATATTATTACAAGTATAAAATCAGAAATAACCTTTGGGTTTTTACAAAGTTACACATTATACCCTAACGGCATAATCTTTGCACCGTTAGTCCTCGGTTAAGTTTTATTACATTTTAAGTCTAAAACATTTAATATTTACATTTTATACCCAGAAGTTCTTAAATTTACAGTTTTCATCACAAGATATCAAAATGACAGTTTTTACTCTAAGTTTCCAAACTTGGCAGTTTTGGTCCTTCGGTTAGCAAACTTTTGCAAAACAAGTCCAAACTTTATAAAAATCAAATTTCACTATTTTTATTTCATAAATAAGTTTAAAATAGCTTATGTAACTTATGTGTACAGCTTATTTTGTCAAAAGCTTATTTTCGAGCTTATGGGCTTTTAACGAGCTAAAGATATGGCCCATTATGGGTTTTCGATCCGTTAGGCGTAGGGGGGAATTGGGCCTGACTTTGGGCTTGTTTAAAGGTTATAATTTCATATCAAGTGAGCTTATACACCCAGCTTATACGATAAGCTTAAAAACAGCTTATTGGGCTTTAAGCCCAATCGTTATGTATTTTAAGTTTTTAAAACTGTTGCGAGCGAGTTTTACTTTGGGACTCAAGAGGTTATCAAACGAACTTGTTAACGTGATTTTTATACGTAGGCTATTAGTTCTCCATGTGAACTAATAGTCGAAGTTTTAAAATGGATGCATTGAGTGTCGAAATAAGAAAATACGAGGCACAAGTTCATGCGACTTGGCTATGTGAAAACAGTTTACAAGTTCCAAAATATTCTAAGTATTTATAAAATTTGAATGTGGCCAATGTGACATGTAAACGTGTGATTTTTATGCTTGATACGTTTATATAACGTTCGAATGATTTTTGTTCTCGATAAATAGCATAGAAAAGATATAGGGTGTCTAATAAAACATATGTGTTGTTAAGGGAGTTTACGAAATATCGAAGCAAAATGAACGTGACATGCAAATATAATCCAATGTAAGAAATTGAAAAAAAAAATATGGAAATGGCTTACTTCACCTTAAAAGGTGGGGCGTATCACGATATCGAGACTGAGTTAGGCCAAGGAAAATGTGTAGCTTGATTCTTTAGACTTCGAATAATCAGGAACAAGGTTTGAATGCCTCTTGGTTCGACTCGAACACCATGAAAAATGATCAAAGCTAGGCGTGCTCAGGACTGAAAAAGACTTAGTAATATTTTTGAGTTGGATATGTTTGTGTTGTTTGAATGCCGAGTGTTTGAGGTTATTTTAAGGGTGAAACATTGAGTGTTATAGTAAGTGAAATGATGAAGTATGATGAGGGTGTAAGAGAGTAGAAGGGAGAGTCATTGATAATTAAATTTGGAGTGTGTAAGTAGGCTAAATGATGGTTGTTTTTTTTGTGTTAGCCGGCGCTAAGGACCAAGGGGAAGGAGACAAAACAAAGTTTTAAATGTTGGTTTATGGTTGTGTTCGTTGGTATGATCCAAGGGGTCGAGTAATATGGAAAACGTGACTAAGATCAATTATGTGGCTCGCTTGTGACTCTTAAGGGTCGAGGCATTATAGAAAACGTGTCCAAGATCGCTTGTGGCTCGAGTGGAGTCGTTTGTAGGTCGAACACAGTAACTCCCTAGACAAAATGTGATTTTTAGTTAAGTTGAACAAATATCAACTCGTGGTCATCGGCTAAGCTTGGATGGATATTAGCTAGGCAAATGATCGAATTTTGAAATATGGTTTGTCACACTCGATTCTCAGCTGGGTGGAGAATTGGGTGGTGTGAAAATATTATGTTGTTGTTAAGCTAGATTGCTCGTAAATTGGCCAAAGTGATCGGTCCTCGTCGAGTTTATAGTTAGGATTATATAAGTTGGGTTGGTTTCGTGGGCTTTGGTTTGTGTTTTGGGCTCGTTTGGTGGACTAGGCCCAATGAAAGAAAATAATAATAATGCTAAGGGTCCGTTTGGTGTGTTGGGTTGCTGAGGGCATTGGGCCGTGGCCCAATGTCATTAGTGAGTGATTAGGGTTATTTTCGTAAGTTCGGAAAATCATATGAACGATTTTGGTTATATGACGAAACGTATCACGTTAAATGTTAACGTTAATTGTTTTATGTAACTTCGCGATTTTCAGACTATCAAGGTTCGTGTGTAAGCATTGTTTCTAGGTGAATGGTAATTACAAATATCGTTGTGATTTAAATTAGTATAGCATGAATAACAAAAAAAAAATTTGCCATTGGTAGAAACGGTTATTAAATAACGTAATGATTCGTTAATCATTTATTAGCATTTACTATTCATAGGGAAAATTACGAGAGGTTACATCGACTCCAGGTTATGTGTTGAATAGTTCGTCCCCTATGGTCTGATTGTCTTGATGCCGAACTGAAATCTCCACGTGCTGCATGAGGTATCATCGAGTCCCATCTCAGTTTCTCTCTTCTTCTCATATGTTTCATTGATGGTAACACCAGTCTTGAACATCTTCCCCTATTCTTCTGTAGGGTTTCTAACTCCGATAACTGTCTTCAATCTTGGTCCTTTTGTGGGAAAACTCTGTCTTTGCAGGACACATGACAGTGCTGTCTGCTACAATCTCTGAACGCTAACCAAATCTACTCTTCCAGAACAAAAGGGTCATTCTACTTAATACGAAATTGATCTACATGATCCTCTTTCATCTCTGAACATAACACAATGTCATACTATGAAAAATTGTCCAAATACTCACGAAAACATGATTCTATTAGCCAATACAATTGGCATCATCAAAACTCATAATGATCCCAATGAGTACGAAAGCAGCTTCAGGAATCGTTTTTTTTTTAAACTTCATATCTACTTCACATTACTTATCTTCTTCTTCATGAATGAAACAGAAATGCTTCACGGAGGTTACTCTCAGTTAGTCAACTCCCTTCTTAGAAGTTCTTGTGGTTGCTTCTTCAGTCCTTCAAACCTAAATGAGGCCGTCTGATACGGAGTTTCAAAGATAGACCAAATCAATCACTGACGCGCGGAAATGGATAATGATTATGGATAGTGATACGGTTAAGTTCACGATAGTCGATACGCCGCCGCATACTTCCCTCTTTCTTTTTCATAACCCAACAGGAGCATCCCAAGAGAAGCACTAGGGTGAACAAAATCATATTCCATCAGCTCCTTCAATCTCTCAACTTCTATGGCATCATGGTTTCGTCAACTGAGATCAGTTCAATGCCAACTCCGCCTCCCAAGCAGGAGGGAAATATCAAGGGTTCATCAGAGAACATCAGAAGAATTTTGTACAACAAATACTTCCAATGCCAGAGCTTACAACGGTGGGTACTAATAGGTGTCAAGAGAAACTTGAAAATCAAATGAGATCGGGGTCTGTGCTTCCATAGCAATATTAATCTTAACATATTTAAGCGGTTGAGAGTCATCATAACAAAAGTAAGGTGAAGCAGATTGTTAAAGGTCACATATCGGATACGGTAGTCCATGGTAGCTTTACGAAGAGCCATCCAATCCATAACCAAAAGACCTCCAAGTCAATTATATTAAGAGTAAACAGATCCGTGGAACGAATACGGTCGTTAAACCAGACGGATAGTTCATATATCAGAGTCAAGTACATGGTTCATCAAGTGTTGAGGTAGATAAGCGAACAATTCAAGGCGTTGGAATCTTGCTTAGCTTCTTAGCAAAATGACAGGTCCAGTGTGCATCATTGGTAATACAAATGTCGCATGGTTGTCAAAATGAGAGGTATGGGATATCAGTTGTCAGCATCATCATTCTTAGTTAACAATCCATACTGAGATATTAATAACATCATATTCTTCCAAAGGGACTGGTTGGCAGACAAGATTCATCATTCGTAGGAAGGGAACAAATCTTCCTATATATGTGGTTAACAATACCAGAGTTCTCATAGGAGTAATAATGGATTACGCAGATTCAAGTAGTATCGGATGATACATTTCATATCCGGTATGAGTAATGAATTCATAGAATGTGTCAAACACATTATGGTTGAATGACCTTCGGGATGGTCGGAAAGGTATCGAACTGTTAATCAAACAAATCAAAAATTGTGATCAAAATCAGAGGGTGAAACTTAAATGGTGTAAGGTATCCATGTAGTTCCCGAGGTATTCCAAACTTACTTATTTACTAAGCTTAGGTTGAACATAACTTTCCAACTTCTAAAACAAATGTTCTTATAAGGCAAAACTAAGGGCAGAGGCACGAATCAGAGTGATGCGGAAGCAATGCTACTTACATAGATGTCCTAGTCTACCCATTCCTCACCGGTTATAACTTATGTTCCTATGGGGAGATCCTAAAGCAAATTCTCAAAGGGTGTCTTATGAGCGCCTACAGTGGAAACTTAAGGGTCCAAACTTCACAGGTCAAGGTTTAATGTACTACAAGTCGCAACCTGTCTCTGATACCATAATTGTAACACCCCAACCCGGTAAGGGTAGAAGTATTACGTTATGGTGACATATCAAAGCAAACACAAGCATATGACTTAAATAATACAAATGGATTTCAAAGGTTACAAAGGGAAAATCTAAAATACAAGTTTACAAATGAGAATTACAATAAATACTAAGTCTAACAATATAACCACTTCTAGTCATCTCTAATCCCGAATAGCTATCAAGTTATAGTCTTCTAAGTCCCAAGTACTCTCCACTCCTAACCCAGCTTCCAACTAAAACCTACAGCAGGAAAAGAAATGCGGCTGAGCTTAAAAAGCCCAGTGAACAGATATATATACAAACGAAGCAAATGATAAAGAGAAAAGGATATAGTATGGTACATTGGGGATAATATAATAAGGTATAAATGAGTGAAAGGATAAAGTGAGAGATAGGACAGTAATACACCACGAGCCCAGAAACAGATCATATATACTAACCATCAAACAATCTAGAGGGGATACCTCTCAAGTAACCAGATAATATGAGGGGTGTCCTCATGTATCAAATGGAGTGATCAGCTTCCAGATATGTGAAAGGCGTGTATTGCACACAAGCACCAGTCACCAGACATATAATAAATCAGATAACAGATAATCCACTAAACAGATAACAGATCTAGGATGCATCCATACGCCCCCGCAGATAAAATAGTGGCCAAATAATATAATGCGCATATCAGATAACAGATAAGGGATGGTGTGGAACATCCCTCGACCACACTAGAGTCATGCCATTGGTGCATCAATGACACAGCCATGTTACCTTCATGGCTAGGAAACAGATTTGGCTCGGGTATCAAACTAAGAGTCAGATATCATATCAAAATCAGAGTGTCATATCTAAAGGTTCATGGCATATGGTTCATGTCAAGTATTTTAGAAATAATATCAAAGGTCCAAATCAGAGTTTATCAGATCAAGGTTTACAAACAAAGGATCATAGCAAAGGTTCACAACAAAAGGGAACATAGCAATGGCTTAGGGAATCCTAAACGAATCCAGAATCAATAAGTCAAAAGAGGGAAGACACCCTTACTGAAAAAGGGTAGAATATCTGTACCTTGGACCGCAAGTGAAAACACAACTAGAAACATAAAGATCGGAATCAAACTCCTTCTTCAGCGAATCTACACGAATACACGATCGTCTTATTAATAACTTATTTTAAATCGGACTACTCATTTTAGTCGGCTTTCCATTTTTAGTAACTTGCAATATTTCGTAACATTCTACTTTTAGAAAGTTTCCCAAATTAATAATTTAATACTTTAAGGTTATAATTGGCAATTAATAACATTTAAGGGTTAAAATGACATTTTTAATAGTTTAGGGTTAATTATGTCAATATAGTAAAGTTTAGGGTCACAATATAAATTATCAAAATTAAATATTAAAAGTGTCAAGGAAAATTATTTTAAAGTTTATGTTATAGTTTTATATTAAGATGATAATTTTAGACCCCGCCGTTCATAATTTATTAACATATTCTCGACATTACTCTTAGACCGCGTCGACCAACTAAGTTATTATCATATACATAAACACACGACTCGCATTCTTCTTATTCTAACCTTACCCATATTCGACTCAATTTCCTTTTTGATCCGATTACACGCGCACATATTAACATGTTGACAACCCATGACCACGTACCCACACACTGTTAATGCCAAAATAGTTTCATAAAATCACACACATGCAGCCCCTATTCATACTATACAGATGCACGCTCCACCTTGAGTTTTAAACCAGTTTAAACCGTGTATCCAAAAGGCCATATTAAAACTTAAATCATGACAAGATATAGTCGTGTATAATACCGATTCGAAAAGCAAACAGAGACATGATCAAATACACCCTTTATGATCCAATATAAATCAAAGAATTTGTACGAGATCGACATTCATATTTAAACCCGGTTTATGATTTTATGCGATATATATTCAATCATATACTCGTATAAATTTAAACAGAAAGATCCATTATACATATATTATGCGTTTCATTATTTCATGCGACTTATATTCCATACGAATCCTTATCGTTAACGAAACCAAAGATTAGGTTTGTATTTCTTAGTCACATTTATGAGATCCTATTAGAGTTTAAAGACCAGATTACATACTTATGTAACCACTGATTCGAAACCCCACTACAGAACCAATATCGCCATATATATATATATATATTATATATATATATATATATATATATATATATATATATATATATATATATATATATATATATATATATATATCATTGTTTCGATGATTACATGCTACGTGTACCTTCGTGATTCATATTATAAACGAATGAAGCAAACAAAAAGCATTAAGACCAGATGGTTATGATCATTAGCCTATTATATTTTTAGATCTTTATGCTATAAGTAGGGGTGATCACGGTCCAAAAACCGGACCAGACCGGCCAAGACCAGACCGGACCGAAGACCGAGAACCAGAAAAACCATAGACCGAGACCGGACCGAATGTGGTCGGTCCGGTCTCGGTCCGGTCGGTCTTCGGTCGGTCCGGTCCAATTAGGCAAGATTTGGCAAGTTTTTTCGGTTTTTTGGTCGGTCCGGACCGGACCGAGGACCGAATTAGCCAAAAAGCTTAGACCGAGGACCGGACCGAATGTGGTCGGTCCGGTCCGGTCCGGTCCGGTCGGTTTTGTCGGTCGGTCCGGTCCATCCGTTCCGTTTGCTCACCCCTAGCTATAAGTAGATCGCATGAATGACAAATGATAGGGAAGATGGTGATACCTTGAGTCGGATATATAGAACGAACAAAGAATATGAAAGCCAAGACCCACACCTTTCGCACTTGATCCAACCTTTACTCTACTAACAAATCTTTCCACCTTGAATCGATCGGACTGAATATGAACCAAAGTGTAACTTCAACTGTGTCAGATGAAACCATACTCCGACATGATCATGAACGCTGACTCCATGGACACATGTTGAGAATTTCGAGAAAGGTTTACGTAAAAGGAACTATAGTCCGTCCATAACCCCTCTCGTTAGGTTTAGGGTGAATCAAGAGAGAATAAAAAGGACACGAATCAAATGCCACAATCTCACCAACACTTGCTACAAACTTCGTATATTAAATCTTGTAGAATAATGAAAGTTGCCGTCACTAGTATTATTAGGGTTTTGTGCTTTTGGAAATAAGATAAAATTTGGTTGACAAAAGGCAGTGAATGAAACAAAATAAAGGGAGGTTTCCGAGTATTGTGGAAGAGTGAGGAGACTAATTCCTCTCAATTATTTCAAATTATCTTTATATATCTTTTACGTATCAATGTGTATATTCCACTCAATATCATGGGTCCTATACACTTATTAAGCGTGTGATGTAACTTGTATACAAAGTTAAAATCGGTTCCCATATTTAGGCGTGTGATGTTAATTAAATGTGTACATTCATTTTATCGTAAATCTTATTATCGTATTACTTTTATTCGTTCAATGTCTTAACTATTTAAACGTCTTTTATGAATTTGAGATCAAAGGGTATTCTGGGTATTATACGTGTTCATAAATTTTAGGTTTTACACATGAGAAGCCCTAGTCCTTGTGGATGGGCTTTGTTTGAGATTCGGTTGGGCTTTTGGCTCAAGGGCCTTTTATACATTAATTCTTACATATATGTTTAGCCAAAAGCCCACCTTCCTATACTTAGATATTCACATGACACACTAGTTCTAATATTGCAAATGACCATCACTTTTCATTTAATAAATTAAATGGTAACAATCTCCCCCTAAGGATGGTCATTTCAATTATGCTCCTGGTGATAGTTCTTTTGTCTTCAATGTCTTGAACTTTGTGTGTCAATGTAGAATAGTCTTCAATCATTGTTCCTTCATGCACTGTGATCTTCAAAGAATCATCTTTTGGTCGTTCTTGCCTTGATCTACTTCTTTTGTCCAGTTGCGTCGTCGTTGTAGATGATGATGGTAAATGGACTTTCGTCAGTACCTGCATAAGACAGTTAGCAATAAATCATCCAGCGCTTATAGGTTCAGATTTCAAGATCCTTAACAGCATAGTTTGAAAACTTTCTCTAATCTTTACCAAGGCCGTTGAGATCCTCTGAAGTATACCGAGGTATCACTTCAAGACTGTAGACCGTTTGAAGCACGTAACCATCATGACATAAGGCAAGATCCTTAGATCTCATTAAGACTCTTACAACTTGTGTCCTTAATGTGGAACACAAATGTATTGTATGGAAAGTGTTCCTAAGAGATCTTTGATTAATCTCATGGCTCTAGACTCAATTATGTGCGTTTTGGTTTTAGTCGTCGGAGGCATGGAGCAGAGTGCCACCTTTTCAATATCAACTCATCTCGGAGTGAGAGGCCGATAGATTATGTAGTGTTCTCCGTGAGAAATGAAACAAATATCTTTTAAGAGATATCTGAGTGTGTAACATATTCATAACATTCAAACACACAAACAAGGTGGATTTGGCCGGCTGTTTTAGAGAGATTTAGAGAGAGAAAGTGAGTTGGGAACTAGAGAGAGAAAATGTGAAATATTAGATTGAAGGTGTAAAGAGTTCCAACCCTCTCCCTTGGTGGGAGAGGGGTATTTATAGTTACATAATAGTTGCCCCGTGTGGGTTGTGGAGTGAGCTGACTGAGGGTAAAGACCCGACCCACTCCACGAATACTTAACTAACTAAACTAATACAAATAATAATATTAATATTACTGATATTCCTACGAGCTATTAAATGCTAATGAGTACTCGGGGTGACCGAGTCTTCAGATGAATATTTATATTCCTAACAATCTCCCCCTAAGGGAGGTCACCCCGGAAATAATATTTCGAAATCTAGCATTCTTTCCTCTGAACATGACTTCATAGCTCTTAGTCATTGATTCTTCAATCGTCATTGATCTTTGTGCCTTCAGTAGTGAACTTTTGATGATTTGTAACAACCGTGATTTTAGCAGGTTAGTTTGACTAATAGTCTCAACCTATTTAGCTTTTATGTGATGTGTACTATGTGCTTATGTGTGGTATATGTGCGGTTTATGGGTAATAAGTACGTGAGTTAGCACTAAATCCCTTGGGGTGAGATTTTTATCATGTTGAGTAGTGTGAGTTTTGGGAGAAGTTTATTTTGATCGCCTTAGTGGTGTAGAAATGACTTGTGTAGTTTTGGTGTTTTGGTGGTTTTGCGTAACAAGTCTCAGTTCAAATATTTGAGTGTTAGTAAGTTACGTGGAGATTGTTTTATGGGGTATATTAATAGTAAGTGTGAAATTTCTGTTTTTGGAAACTTTATTTTGAAAATGATATATTTCCGGGTTGTCGTAAAAATGAAGAATTGTCGTGTAAGATGTTAGAATTTGGTATAGGTTTTTATAAAATATCAAAGGTACAAGGTTTTAAGTGTAATAATTAATAATAATAATAATAATAATAAATAAAAATTATATATATGTATATATAAAAAAATGAATTTTAGGATAAAGAAAAAAAAAAGGAAACCAAATCCCATTTTAATTACAATTCTTGGAGGAAAAGTTATCTAGAATCCTCCATAGCATATTATAAATACAAAACCAAAACAACCCTAACCTACTCTTGATAAAATTTGGCCAAAGCTAGGGAAAAAGGAGAGAAGAGAAATTTTTAGGGTTTCATCATTCAAGAATTTGAGATTTGTGTGTTGATAACTTGGAAGCTGCGGATTTGAGGTGAGTTCATAGTCCCATATTTTTACTTTGTTTTAAACTTGGGATGGAGATGATGCTTGTTTAAATTGTTTTGGGTTACTGTGATTATGTGGTTATAAAATGCATGGACGTGTAATTGTTATTATACTTATACTACATGTTATTATGGTGTTTATTTGTGGTGATTATACGAGTGGGAAGATGCCCTAGTGGCTCTACTCGTTATTATTATGTCCGGCCGGAAGGGGAATTATATTGGATCGGTGGGCACGTTCCGTCCCAATTATTGTGAACTTGGATCGGTGGGCACGTTTCGTCCAAATTGTGGTGGTCTTTGGATCGGTGGGCACGTTCCGTCCCAATTGATGTGGTGTTTGGATCGGTGGGCACGTTCCGTCCCAATTTATATTTGGATCGGTGGGCACGTTCCGTCCCGTAAGCTATGATTGCATGTTAGTGTATAATAACTATATATATCTTTTACTGTCCTGAAATGCTATACTATGTTTTATAATCACAGTAAATTGATAATCGAGGTGTTTTATGTGTCTTAAACCTATGAATCTCACCAACATTATGTTGACGTTTTAAGCATCATTTTCAGGTGAGCATTCTAAGGCTAAGATAGAAGGGCGCGGTTAGAAGAGACCTAGATTGCATTGGGGATGGCTTATCTTTGAGTTTAGTTGAATTAAAAATGGATTTTTGTTTGAGATACTTGATTTTCTTTCTTTTTAACTCTTTGTTTTAATGGAGATTCCTTGGAGATTTTATTTGGATTATTTATATTGGGGTATCGTTACGACACTTTGTGTTTGTACTCTGCTCTATTTATTTGCATGTAGTATTTTCTCTATTTAGACACCAAGTGTTGTGATGATATCCATGATGTTGCACTCGCGTTTCCACCATTGGCGAGGTGTGACAGATTGGTATCAAAGACTTGGTTATAGATAAGTAGGTGGTTGAGCCTAGACTATAACCTAGGAGTCCCTCATATAGTTGCATTTAGGGCTTATGTGTAAGTATGGTGTTTTATATGTCTATTTTTCTTGAATCTATGAGTAGTTTCGTCGAGTTTCGGACGCCGATTGGACCCCCATACTTAGTATTATATAGGGCACTTTAGCATGTCACCTTCCTCGCGTAAGAAGTTTCGTTGGGCTATCATTTTGCTACCGGTTGTAAGGGAAGTGGTAGGATGAAGCGGACTAACCGCAGAATCCGAGTTCCCGCTAGCATAAATCTATGTTCGGACAAGGACGGGATGTATATGGAAAACATTGATGGAGAATAAGTGGAGAGGTTTGCAACCACGGCGACTGTTGGAGATGGAGCCGTTACCAAGCACTCTGGGAAGTGCCCTCACTTCTCATATGAAGGAATGGGTGGGTGAGTAAAGATGAAGGGGAGTTAGGATGGAATGACGTGGATTCGGATCTGGAGTCCGTAGCAGGTAGTAAGTTTAACCGATCTGAGTGGGGAGGCAAGTGCGAGAGTGGAGCTTGAGCCATTGTGCGACGTCTTTTGTTTTGTGTCATGTTTTGGAATTCTTATATTGTCTTTTGCCGTCTGGAGCCATGTTGGAGCACGATTACTGCGAATATTGGATCAGTTTTATCCAAGTGATTTTGATTTTAGGGTTAAAGTGGTCGTTGGAATTGTTCCACGATCGTTGGAATTGTTCCATGTAAGATGATTGTTCGCATGAAGTGTGGTCATAGGAGGAAGTACACTTGTGAAAGGGAGCATAGATAATTATGGTGGCCAACATAATTATACATGCTTCACAACACAAGTGGACTTGCAAGTATGATAGCATGGATTGTGTTGTGTATTAGGTGCTATGTGTTATATGTGCGTTATCATTGAGATGTGTGGTTTTGGAAGTAAGTATGCGTGTGGAATAGGCCTTATAACTATGGTCGCGAACATAATTATAAGGGTATCACATACGTGGACTTGTGACCATGATTACATTGATTGATGTTTGTTGTTATATGTTGTGGTAGATGTTATGTGATATCATGTTGATGATGGTTGCATGGTTAGAGATGTATTCTCTTAACCGTTTGGGAAATCGTTGTATGAGGGAGTGTGTGGGTGGTAAGATTCCATTCTACCTATCATATGCTGATACCTCGAGTATCCGTTGGTACTAATGTTGTGATATTTAAGTTGGTTCGTTTGCTAGACTATTGAAGGATGAGCCTAGTAAGCTTAGGTCTAGTATTGTGATTGAAATAGCTAGCGGTAGGGAAGTAGGAGTTGACAAGGTTATTCGTGGGTGCACGATAGTGTTAGAGGGTATCCCGTTCATGATTGATTTGATACCTTTTGGGCATGGGAGTTTCGATGTAGTGATAGGGATGAGTTGGCTGTCTAAGCATAAAGCCGAGGTTATATGCCACGAAAAGGTAGTTCGTATTCCTTTAGAGAGTGGTGCTATACTTCGAATACAAGGAGAATGCGTAGGGAGTGAGTTGAAATCCCTTAAGAACGCAAGGGCCAAAGATCGTAGCATGAAGGAGATTCCTGTGGTGTGTGAGTTCCCGGGCGTGTTTCCTGAAGACTTGACTAGATTGCCTCCAATCCGTCAAGTTGAATTTCGTATTGAGTTGATTCCTGGAGCGGTACCTGTGGCGAAATCCCCATATCGTTTAGCACCCTCTGAGATGCAGGAGTTGTCCGCGCAGTTGCAAGAACTTCAGGAGAAGGGATTTATTAGACTTAGTCACTTTCCGTGGGGAGCACCTGTGTTATTTGTTAAGAAGAAGGATGGTTCATTCCGGATGTGTATTGACTATCGGGAATTGAACAAGTTAACGGTTAAGAATCGATATCCTCTTCCTAGGATCGATGATCTCCTTGACCAGCTGCAAGGTTCTCGATTCTTTTCGAAGATAGGTCTACGTTATGGTTATCATCAGTTAAGTGTGTATGAGGAGGATATTACGAAGACTATTTTTAGGACTCGTTATGGACACTTTGAGTTCACGGTTATGCCATTTGGGTTGACAAATGCACCTGCGGTATTCATGGATTTGATGAATCGCGTTTGCAAGCCTTACTTGGATAAATTCGTGATTGTATTTATAGACGACATTCTGATTTACTCTAAGTCGAAGGATGAGCATGCGGAGCATTTGAAGTTGATTCTTGGATTATTGGAAAAGGAGAGGTTGTATGCCAAGTTCTCAAAGTGCGAGTTTTGGCTTAAGGAGGTACATTTTCTTGGGCATGTGGTAAATAGTGAAGGAATACATGTAGATCCTAGTAAGATAAAAGCGGTCAAAGACTGGAAGGTTCCTACGACGCCATCTGAAATACGTTCATTTTTAGGATTGGCAGAATATTACCAAATATTTATAGCGAATTTTTCAAAGACTACTAAACCCCTTACTTTGTTGACTCAGAAGAACAAGAAGTATGTTTGGGGAGAAGAGTAGGAGGAGGCTTTTCAGTTCCTAAAGGATAGTTTGTGTAATGCACCTATTCTAACGTTACCTGATGGGCCAGATGATTTCGTTGTGTATTGTGATGCATCGAATCAAGGATTTGGGTGTGTATTAATGCAAAGGGGTAAGGTGATAGCTTATGCATCCCGACAACTCAAGATTCATGAGAAGAATTATACCACTCATGATTTGGAGGTTGGTGCGTGATGAAGCGAAAAGTGTACCGCTTTTAGGGGGTCATTTAAGCCCTAAATCGTATTTATTTGATCAAATATTGCCCTAAATCGTTCCTTTTGTCATTTTAGGTACTTTGGAGAAGAAATCTGGAAAAGGAAGCATTTTGGACGTTTTTGGAGCATAAAAGTGAAGAAAACGACAAAGTCTCAAAATCTGCTGGAAAAGTACCTGTGACGGCGTCAAGCCCCAAGGTGACGCCGTCAACCCCTGATAAGCCAGAGAGGATTTTGGAAGATTAAAGGGGGACGGCGTCAAGGAGGCCGTCAACCCTTGACGCGCCAGAGAGGATTTTGGAGGATTAAAAGGGGACGGCGTCAAGAAGGCTGATGCGCGTGATGTGTCGTTGCGGTTTAGCAGTTTTAATGCCTACTCAAGTTTTAAATTTATATTTAGCCGACTTATCAATAACACACACACTTAACGAGCAGTGTACCCTGTCAGTATGAATATAATGGTAAGTAGAGTGTCGATCACTAAGAGTGGAACGTATTATCTCGTTATTCTAATCAGTATTTTAATATTCTAAATTAGCTATACAACCTAATCTAACGCAAGGGGGTTCAGCCTGAGAGACTGGCACGATTTGGTTGCAATTAAATAATAAACTAAACCAATAGGCACGAATCAGCGAATAGCACACACGTACACAGATAAATACTTGAGACAATAAGAAGATCTGTCCTGATGATTAAGTAGATTGTCACTTGTTTTATTGATAGTTTTATATGAAGTGTATGTAGTTAACCCTTTCTCGTTGGCCCTATTCTTATCGGCGAGTAAACCCTTAATGATTACTTATGTCTAAAAGTTATTCCTAAGTGATCCATTTAGTAACAACCGTGGGAGCCACATTCTCTTCCGTAGTCAAATGCGCAGGCCACTAATAAACACAGAGGTTATCAATGCACTAATAAGTAGTAACCAAAGACATCAACATATAAACTTTAATTGATGGGAAAGCAGTTTTAAGGGAGTGCAATCTTTCCGTTGTCACATTACACAAGCCATCAATCCTGATGAATTAAAGTTTACTAACACAATAAAAAAAAACTACTTAATGAATTAAACACATGCAGCACCTTCTTACAGCTCTTGTATCTTCGTTCGGGTGTGTCTTGTGCTGCCTATTCGTCTGAATTCGGCCTTAGGTTTCTCTGGTCTTCGTACTTCGTATATAATATGTCCTCTGAAATTCGTCTGGTCTTGGGGTATTTATAGTTTTTGTCTGAGGGTAAGATGCGGCGCATCTAGTAAGTAGATGCGGCGCATTGACTTAACTTCGCGTGGGGTCCAAGATTAATATATTTAGGAATATTCGTACACCGCCAGAAGATGCGGCGTATCTTCATTCTTGGATGCGGCGCATGTCCTCTTGTATCTTGGATCGTATCTTGTGAAATCTTGATAGTGATGCGCCATATGTAACAAGCAAGATGCGGCGCATCTGGAGCAGAATAGTCTTGATCTTGTGCATTTCAGTAGACTCTTAACTTCTTGCTTGTTTTGCTCCATAATTAGTCCAAAATCGCCAAGTTTCACCAAATGCTTGTTTTTACCTGAGAATTACAAAAGTAAACGATTAAGTATCAATCCTCATACATAATATAATGAAACAAGTCAAATAAATAGGATAAATGATAGTAATAAAATGTACTTATTTGAGTTCATCAAATATACCCCCACTTGAACTTTACTTGTCCTCAAGTAAACCTTAGAATTAATCTTATGAAAATGTATCTTAAAAGATATTAGGATTTATTTTTATATTTAAGCATTAATTCATTTTTGTCATAATCACACAACCAAACACTTAACGAATTAGAAGTTAAATAAAATAATTTGATAAAAGCAAATCTAATCGTTTAACTGTCCAGTCGTGACGAATATTCTATCATAAGCTTGGCAAGTATACACATCTCCCCCACTAAAGCCAAGGAATAACAAGTCTAAAGCGGTAAAAAGGGTTTTTAGGCTTAAGGGTTAATTATTCTCCTTAATCTCTATCGATCTCAATTTCCAGAAAAGGCGACAAAATCACAAATACATGATCGAATCCACGAACACGATACTTGCAATTGCTCAAATCCTTAACTCGAATAGGCTAAAGATAGGTCCAAACTTCACCAATAATATTATATCAAAAAGGGCGACAAAATCATAAATACATAGCCGAATCCACGACTACGATACTTAAGATTGCTCAAATCCCTAATCTCAATAAATCAAAGGTTTGGTTTGATAAAGAATAATACAGGGTATGGATAATATTTTTGATATAAATTGGTGTAAAATTAAAAAATAAACAAAACAGATAAATTAAAATCCTAAGTGTGGTTAATCACTATCCCAACCATCCCATGAATAAGACTCATATCATTGAATAACTCACGCTTTAACACTTGAAACACACGCTTTAGGTAGACACGAATTATACTCAACAAGATCTCAATCAAAGAATAAACTTTAGTTGGCGTTCCCATAACTGCCAACTCCCATTCAATCCATAGATATAATATACAACAAATAGTGGTGATATCGACCACTTAATACAAAACTTTACATAAGTTGGTTAAAACAAACATCCAACTTTTCCTTTTTTTCTTTTTCTTTTCTATTTTTTTTTTCTTTTTTTTTTTTTTTTTTTTTTTTTTTTTTTTTTTTTTTTTTAAGCATAAACAAAGATGTGTAAAATTTCACCACATCACTATAATGATAATTCTGGATAATTTTTCCATACTTTTCATGACTTCAGAAATAACGGTAATAGTGAAAGTAGTAAACACACAAAAAATAAACTCAAAGATATACAATATTTACTTTCACTCCAATTGCATTGTGCAATTTCCCGACCTAACCATAGATAATGAATTACGCACGCGAACACAGGTAATGTAAGGAAACACACTTTGCCTAAAGCAATTAACCAACCACGGATTTTAATCTATAGGGTAGGCTAAGGTGTAAGGGTGTAACGAAACATTTTAACAAAGGTGTAAGAAACGAAAGGAATGGCTCTGAGTGTTTTTCTAGGGGTATCTTACTCTAAAAATGAGAGTAACAAAAGGGTTTATACGGGGGTTAACTAACCAGTGTAGTTAGTTAATATCACATAACATATAATAGGCTTTTTGGGTGTAATCCTAGAAATTTACCAATTTAGACAAGTCATTCCAATTATATAATATAATACTTATTATGGTGGTCTCGAATAGTATACAAGCCAAGTTCTAAAGTTTACAAGTCACCGGCACACTCATAGATTTGTGAATTTTAAAAAATCACAATTTTTGAAAATAACGTCATGTGTGCAGCTATGTAATTTAGACTTTAAACAAAAACATGCTAAAAATATTTTAAATTTAAGCATATTAAGTACATATTAAGCATATTTTTGAAAAATAAGGACAAGTAAACGTTCTAATTCTCCATCCCCCCACTTAAGATAAACAACATCCTCGTTGTTTAATTTGAAATTAAAAACAGGAAATTAAAAGAATTAGAACGGAAAACTCCCCTGAGATTTGCTCGGTATGATCCTCCAATGTAAGAATGTGAGCTCATGTAATATGGGAGTTCATCAATACCTTCAATTGTCCAGACCTGTAAAAATATAGAGACCACAGAAAAATAGACTCGAGAACATCTCGTTAATCATTGGTTAGAAAAATAAAAATACTAAAAATTACAGGTCAGAGTGTCGATGCGCCGTATCCATGGAATATTGGATACGCCGCATCAACAACCTGTAGGAAATATTAAACTGCAAATCATCAGGTCAGTCGATACGCCGTATCTTATAGAAAAAGATACGCCGTATTGAGCCTGGAATAAATACGGATCAGAATAAAAGATGCGTCGCATCCTTAACCAGGGATGCGCCGCATTAAATAAACTGACAGAAAGTTTTAAAGTCAAAAATAAAAATGCAGAAAAATAAAATAAAATAAGATATGACCAGTGCAGGTGATGCGTCGCATCTTATTGATAGAGATGCGCCGCATCTTCTGCAGGTCTGACAGACTTGACACAGAACAGAAAATTAAAAGATAAATCCGGGTTGTCTCCCGGTCAGCACTTGTCTTTATTCCAGAGTCTTCAAGTTAGACTCACGTTCAGCTCCTTAATACCGATCACATTTGAAAGGTTGACTTTCCGCCTCTAGGTGTAATCCCTTTCAAATCGTGTTTTACTAAAAGAACTTTGTTAAGCACCGTTGACAATTGGTGCACTCAATTGCCAATCCATTAATTATGTTGTTTTGTTCATTTAGCAAGATATCCGTTCATTGACATATCTTCCATAGCAAAACCTGTTATCATAGGTAAAATCGTCAGTAGCATCTGTTCGCTAGAAGATTAATGAATTAAGAAACGAATATAAAGAATAAAAATGGCTGATATCTGCGGACGATGCGCCGTATCCAGAAAGTTGGATACGCCGTATCTTATTACGTTAAAATGTAATCAGACTTTTATTCGGAAAACAGATACACCGCTTATGAATTAGAATGCGCCGTATCAAGTTTAAATTATCAAAAATCGTAACGAATTCAGATTTTAATAAATATAATCGATTTTTGATTTAGTAGATGCGCCGTATCAATAAAGATCGATGCGTCGTATCCGTTTAATAATTCGAAAAACTGTTTTTAATTTAAATAGAAAATACGCCGTATCTGTTAAAACAGATGCATCGTATGACGTTAGGGTTTAGAAAAATTTCTTATTAAAAACAGAATACGCCGTATCTTGGGGAAAGATGCGTCGTACTCGAATTTATTAAACGCGTTGTATTTTATAAAAATTAAACGCAATACGCCGTATCTGTGAAAACAGATGCGCCGTATCGTTTGTATCAGCAAAATACAGCGACAGCAGTCATGCAGAAAAAAAAACAAATAAAAATAAACTCAAGAAAATAAAATAAACTAAAAAGAAAATAAAAGACAAGCATGGGTTGCCTCCCACGAAGCGCTTGTTTTTGTTCGAGTCACGAGCCTGACTCTACCCTTATTTACTGTGTAATAGGGTGTTGTTCCCCCCACTTGGAATCAAGTGCGGGTGATAGTAGCAATAAACACGAATAGAGTGTAAATTTGCTAGTAAAGATGGAAGAAATAAATAAAAATCATACCTTGGCAATATATGTACATCTTTCCTACTCTTACCCGGTTTGGTTGATAAATTGGATGACTTGACCATTCCTTCTGAAAGAGTAGTGTGTTGAGGAAAAATGAGTCTCCTTTCTTCTTGGTTATTCTCTTCGGTAGTAAGGCATCCCTTGACTTCCGCAGAAGATGAGAAAGGGTCTTTAGCAAGTAAAAGTTCGAGTTCCTCTATAACCTTCATAGGGTCGAAATTATCATCTCCATCAATCATAGCAATGTTTAAGAGCTCATCACCAAACTCTTCTTCGAGCTCCACCAAATACGGGTTGATCACAGGTGCTTCAATAGGTAGTGTAATATACTCCACCTCATTATCCTTTTGTTTTGCAACCTGTTTAGGAAAACTAGCAAGATTATTAGTAACGAGATCAATAGTATTTAATAAATTTATACCACTTTGTGTTGTAAGTGACTCCAATTCATCTTGTGAATCTCCATCTTCAACTAGTGGTCTTGCAATTTCAGCATCGTCCCGAATTTCATCCTTAAATAAGTAATCCCAGATTTCTTCAAAATCCCTCGTCGGGTCAAAATCTGGTTTATCCGCTCCACACCTAAATACTTCCGTTTGTTGTGGTAATTGCGGTATGTTATCGTACACAATAGCATCAAACTTTTCAATATCCGAATACTCATTATCTTCATCCGAGGGAATATTATCATGGTGTTTTTGATATGTAATAGCATTATACACCATTGTCCCATATTCATCTTCATTTACATCATAAGCAGTTTCGGATGAATAAGCTTCTTTGTAAACAATTGCCGGATTTTCATTCAAATCAAACACTTGTGACTCTTCTTCATCTTGGGCAACTTCCGGAGAAATAACATCATCAATAACTATTGCCGGAAACCTAATTGCACCAAAATCGTATGATTCTTCATCATCATCATTTGATAAAGTCCAAGTGTGTCGAAATGGCAATTTGTTTCTTTCTTTCCCTGACTTTTCCTGCTTCAATAACAAGTATTCTTCCATCGTGAGTTCCTTATCCTCGATGACTTGTGCACCATATCTTGCTCTTTCCCAATCGTAGATCCCATTATTGCTCAAGGCTCTTTCCTCTTCAAGTCTCATATATTCTTCCATAGTAATGTCTGGATTGTCCATCTTCATTATTACCTGAAAGATAAACAACCAAGAACAGCAGTAGACGAAACAAAAATAAAAACTAAACTAATAAAAATTAAATAAACACAAAAAATAAAAAACGAAAAATATTTTTAGGTCACAGAAGATGGATACGCCGTATCCAACAGACAATGGATACGCCGTATCCAACAGACAATGGATACGCCGTATTAGCTTCCTGCAATCTTTTTTTTTTTTTTTTTAGAAAATTTTAAAATTAAAAATCACACAAACCATAAAAAAAATTTTGCCCACAGAGCGTCAATACGCCGTATTCACAGACAAGAATACGCCGTATCTCCCTTCTGAGACAGACACACAGACAACAAACAAACGATAAAACAAATAAACCAAACACACAAAAATAAACTAAAAACAGAAAAATACCAATAAAACTAGCAAATAGATAAATTCACTCCCCGGCAGCGGCGCCAAAAACATGATGCGCGCGATGTGTCATTGCGGTTTAGCAGTATTAATGCCTACTCAAGTTTTAAATTTATATTTAGCCGACTTATCAATAACACACACACTTAACGAGCAGTGTACCCGGTCAGTATGAATATAATGGTAAGTAGAGTGTCGATCACTAAGAGTGGAACGTATAATCTAGTTATTCTAATCAGTATTTTAATATTCTAAATTAGCTATACAACCTAATCTAACGCAAGGGGGTTCAGCCTGAGAGACTGGCACGATTTGGTTGCAATTAAATAATAAACTAAACCAATAGGCACGAATCAGCGAATAGCACACACGTACACAGATAAATACTTGAGACAATAAGAAGATCTGTCCTGATGATTAAGTAGATTGTCACTTGTTTTATTGATAGTTTTATATGAAGTGTATGTAGTTAACCCTTTCTCGTTGGCCCTATTCTTATCGGCGAGTAAACCCTTAATGATTACTTATGTCTAAAAGTTATTCCTAAGTGATCAATTTAGTAACAACCGTGGGAGCCACATTCTCTTCCGTAGTCAAATGTGCAGGCCACTAATAAACACAGAGGTTATCAATGCACTAATAAGTAGTAACCAAAGACATCAACATATAAACTTTAATTGATGGGAAAGCAGTTTTAAGGGAGTGCAATCTTTCCGTTGTCAAATTACACAAGCCATCAATCCTGATGAATTAAAGTTTACTAACACAATAAAACAAAACTACTTAATGAATTAAACACATGCAGCACCTTCTTACAGCTCTTGTATCTTCGTTCGGGTGTGTCTTGTGCTGCCTATTCGTCTGAATTCGGCCTTAGGTTTCTCTGGTCTTCGTACTTCGTATATAATATGTCCTCTGAAATTCGTCTGGTCTTGGGGTATTTATAGTTTCTGTCTGAGGGTAAGATGCGGCGCATCTAGTAAGTAGATGCGGCGCATTGACATAACTTCGCGTAGGGTCCAAGATTAATATATTCAGGAATATTCTTACACCGCCAGAAGATGCGGCGTATCTTCATTCTTGGATGCGGCGCATGTCCTCTTGTATCTTGGATCGTATCTTGTGAAATCTTGATAGCGATGCGCCGTATGTAATAAGCAAGATACGGCGCATCTGGAGCAGAATAGTCTTGATCTTGTGCATTTCAGTAGACTCTTAACTTCTTGCTTGTTTTGCTCCATAATTAGTCCAAAATCGCCAAGTTTCACCAAATGCTTGTTTTTACCTGAGAATTACAAAAGTAAACGATTAAGTATCAATCCTCATACATAACATAATAAAACAAGTCAAATTAATAGGATAAATGATAGTAATAAAATGTACTTATTTGAGTTCATCAAAGGCCATCAAGAAACCCTAACCGCGGCGAGGTGACGGCGTCAGCTCTATAACGTGACGCCGTCAGATCTGATTTTCTATATATATTCTCATAATTTTTAGTCATTAGTGTGCAACTTTGTGAGGAGAAACCCTAAGACGATTTTTCTGCCATTTTTAAGGGTTTTATACCCTTGGATCTCCCATGTTCAATTGAAGATAAGTAATCAATTAATCATTCAATATGTCTATGTGTTGTTTGATTATATCTTGTTCTTGTCTTTTATTTAACATGCTAGGCTAGATTTATCTTGTGTTTGCTTAGATCTAATGAAACCTAACTATTGATTATTGATTGTTGGTGTGTTATTAATTGTATTGGATGATTGTTTATCGATGTTAGGCTTAAGAAAACTGGCTAACCTCCTATACGGTAACTTGCTTGAACGTCTTAAGAAACATGAACCAATGCGTACTAAGGTTATTATGGTTGTATTTAATGCATGAGCGAATTCTAGTGATCCCATGTTAGGAGCTTCTTAGCCGGCTCGACATAGGAGTGAAGTAGGAGCTTGTAGAGTTGGGGAAGTACGTACGCCACCCCACGATTGGTATTAAGGAATACACCCGTCATCCATGCAATTAATACACACTAATCAACCGGTAAAAGATAGTTAGGGAGTAAGGAAATCTAAGTAAACACATTTCTCTCCATATAAGTTCCACAACCTTTTTATTTTCAGTTATTTTATTTTATTTGCAATTGTAGTTATTTGGGTTAGTTGACTAGCAACTAATTCCGCCCCACTCCTTCAAACCCGAGATTTTACTTGCTTTTATAAAAATATAAAAAAATACAAAAAGAATCTTCCCTCACCCTTAGACCTATTAGAGTAGTTTTTCAATCCTAACGACACTATTCCCCTAGAGAACGATCAATCCCCCGGTACTTGCCACTACACTATACTACATCGGTCAGGTACACTTCCTGGTGGGGATTGCAAGCCTCTCGAGATCCCTCGAGAGGTAAAACCTGTTGTTAGGTCGCAAAACCACGCATCAAGTTTTTGGCGCCGCTGCCGGGGAATAGTTATTGTTTAGGTTGAATTTTTATTTTATTAGGTCTACTCACTAGATTCCTTTCTAGTGAGATTTTTATTTTATTTTTCTAGGTTTTCTTTAGTCTATCTTTTTTCTTCGTTTCTTTGTTTGTAACCATTACCATCCGACATCATGGAAGGTGGTAATATCCTCGATCCCAACAACCCACCACCACAACAACACCCACCTCCTAGAGCTCGTACCTTAGGAGACTACTCCCGTCCTAGCCACCATGGCTATCGAAACACCATTGAGCTCACTCAAGGAGCCAATGTCACTCCCTTGCGATCCGACACCATCCGGTTGGTGCAAAGCGGATGCGCATTCCATGGACTTCATTCCGAAGATCCTAATCAACATCTCAAGGACTTTCTCAAAATCGTTGATTCTATAGACCTTGATGTTGCCACTCGAGAGACGACCCGACAGCGTCTCTTTCAATTCTCTCTGCGGGACCAAGCTAGTCAATGGCTAG
The DNA here is from genome assembly GCA_021014915.2 of Artemisia tridentata subsp. tridentata. Classification (NCBI taxonomy): domain Eukaryota; kingdom Viridiplantae; phylum Streptophyta; class Magnoliopsida; order Asterales; family Asteraceae; genus Artemisia; species Artemisia tridentata. The sequence goes on from CP139506.1 coordinate 121,229,359, forward strand.
AGCGTCTACCCGCAGGATCCATCACCTCTTGGGATGATCTCACCACTCGTTTCCTTGCTCAGTTTTTCCCACCAGGAAGAACTACCAAGCTAAGGAATAATATCTTGATGTTCCAACAACGTCAAGGCGAAACCCTCTACGAGGCATGGACTCGATTCAAGGACTTACTCCAAAAAGTCCCTCACCATGGCATAGAACTTTGGCTCCAAGTCCAAATCTTCTATGACCACATCAATCTTTCCACGAGGCAAACCATTGACCAATCGGCCGGTGGTAAGCTACGTGATCTAAGTGCGGAACAATCATGGGCTCTCCTGGAAGATCTTGCTCTTTATGACAACGAAAGTTGGAATGATCCCCGTGATTTGAATAAAACGGTCAAGGCAATATCTTTGCCTTCGAACAATTCAAGCACTTCCGACCATAGGATCATAGAACTTGAAGACCAAGTCAAGTTTCTTATGAAATCCTACGAGGCTCCTAAACCTTTAAGCCAAGTGAACAAAATCACTTCTTCGTGTGAATTATGTAGTGGTCCCCACGACACTCATGATTGCATGGAACTCCCCAAACAGGCTTTCAAAGAATTCGCATCCTCGCGAATCGATAAGGCGGGAGATAAGTGGCTCACCACTAATTATGGACCCAAGAATTCCGAAGATAGGTATGAGGAATGGAAGAGTAAGCCAAATTTTAGTTGGAACCAAACTCGAAGCGTATCATTCAATGACTCTCCCCCACTCACCTGGTCTGAACATTATCCTCATCAGCATACGCATAAACAACAAAATCGTGAGGAATCACTGCAAAAATTCATTCTCTCTCAAGAAACACAGCTCTCCAAACTTGAGAATCAATTCAGACAACAGCAAGTTGATATGAACAACAAGGTTGATAACCTGTTAAAGGTTATCAATGATCGCATTGCTGGCAGGTCAACTTGTGAGTTGGCATGAGTAAATGAGATCAAATATGTCACGGTGACTCACCAAACACCCCCTCCTGTAAAAATCAAGCACCCTAGTAAACTCTTCAAACACATATCACAAAACGGAAAAGAAACTAGAGGTACTCATACCCCTTCCAAACCACTCCACTTCGTGAACACCATTACAACAATACCTATTCCTAAACCCAACCTGGACCAACAATCAACCGAGAATGTGGACAATGAAATGGAGGGTGAAGTTCCCGAAAAGAACCCCGAGGCGCCCGGCGACTATCTAGACTCACCAAAGAACTCTAGTACAAGAGAGGTGAGTGATGAGGAGGGCTCGGAAGAGAAATCCGAAATGCCTCATGGGCTCCCAGGACTGCTAGATCGCCCCCTGGTGGAGGAACTTGAGAGGGGCACAGCAAAGCTGCATATGGGATTTGGAGAGAGAATAGAGGATGGCGCTCCCAGGGTCTTTAAGATATCTTGCACCACTAGGAAAAAGTTTATAAAAGATGCCTATATAAACCCCAACTCTTCTATAAATGCAATATCCCTTTCTCTATATAACGAAGCCTTCACCAAACAGGTCAAATATGAAGGGTTTAATATCATCAGGGTAATAAGAAGGGTACCCATTGTGATAGAAAAGTTCCTCTTTCATATCGAGCTAACTGTATTTAATAACATGAACTCGATCATCGGCCCATCATTAACTAGCCTTGCTCTAGGCAAACCATTCATAAAAGCAACGGGAGTGATACTCGATGAGGATGATGGTAGTGCATTATTTACCGATGGTGTCAGGAAAGTGATTTTTCGGGATGGCAGTGAAGAAGTGTATGAGTATCAACCATCAGCAATTTGCAACACATGGGGGCTACACAGTAGAAGGCCTGGCCGAATTAAGCGACGTGATCCGAATAATCTCAAAATACCTTGCATGATTGGTTACAAGCATTTTTATAATGTTTACATTGACACATGTTTACCCAAAAATGTGATGTCCTTGTTTCATTATAACAACATTTGCAGATGGGGGATGATTCATAAAGGGAAGGATGACATTGGCATAGATGATGATGTACAGGTGTTTGTAGGAAATATGACATTCACTATGAGCTTCGCAATCGTCGATAATATCGAAAAGTACATCGATCCCAGGTTATCACAAGTTGTTTTTGGGGCACCTTTTTGCAAGGCCACAAGCTTGGTTATGGACGAACTCAATGGGATCATGTCTTTCACCGATGGGATTAGGGAAATCTCATACCAAACGCCTTACAAGATGAGAGAATTCAAGGAGATTGATTATGGAGGGCTCGATGGGTTAAGTTCCTGATGCGTGGTTTTGCGACCTTACAACAGGTTTTACCTCTCGAGGGATCTCAAGAGGCTTACAACCCCACCAGGCAGTGTACCTGACCAATGTAGTATAGTGTAGTGGTAAGTACGGGGGATTGATCGTTCACCACAGGGAATAGTGTCGTTAGGATTGAAAAACTACTCTAATAGGTCTAGGGGTGAGAGAAGATTCTTTTTTATGTTTTTATAATTTTATGAAAGCAAGTAAAATCTCGGGTTTGAAAGAGTGGGCGGAATTAGTTGCTAATCAACTAACCCAAATAACTACGAATGCAAATAAAATAAAATAACTGAAAATGAAAAGGTTGATGAAACTTATGTGGAGAGAAATGTGTTTACTTAGATTTCCTTACTCCTTAACTATCTTTTACCGGTTGATTAGTGTGTATTAATCGCGTGGATGACGGGTGTATTCCTTAATACCAATCGTGGGGTGGCGTACGTACTTCCCCAACTCTATGAACTCCTACTTCACTCCTATGTCGAGCCGGCTAAGAAGCTCCTAACATGGGATCACTAGAATTCGCTCATGCATTAAATACAACCATAAAAACCTTAGTACGCATTGGTTCATGCTTCTTAAGACGTTCAAGCAAGTTACCGAATAGGAGGTTAGCCAGTTTTCTTAAGCCTAACATAGATAAACAATCATCCAATACAACTAATAACACACTAATAATCAATAATCAATAGTTAGGTTTCATTAGATCTAAGCAAACACAAAGAAAACCTAGCCTAGCATGTTAAACAAAAGACAAGAACAAGATAGAATCAAACAACACATAGACATATTGAATGATTAATTGATAACTTATCTTCAATGTAACATGGAAGATCTCAAGGCAAAAAGCCTTGAAAAAGATGCTAAAATTGTCTTAGGGTTTCCTCCCAAAAGGTTACACACAAAGTTCCACACCAATGACAAAAAATTGCAAAACTATATATAGAGTTTAAGGGCTGACGGCGTCACGTTGTAGATTCTGACGCCGTCACCTCGCCGCTTTTAGGGTTCCCGGATGGCCTTCCTGACGCCGTCCCTCTTTAGTGCTCCAAAATCCTCTCTGGCCTATCAAGGGGTGACGCCGTCAGAAAAGAGCTTGACGCCGTCCCTCTTTAAGTTAAGCCGTGATGACCTTGATCACTTCAAAGGGTGACGCCGTCAGATTTTTCATGCAAAATTCTCTGGCTTATCATGAGTAATTTTCATATCCACCTTTTTCTTGCCAAGCCATGACGCCGTCCAGGGCAATCCCTGACGCCGTCAAAGGTACTTTTCAGCCGATTTTGAGACTTTGTCGTTTTCTTCACTTTTATGCTCCAAAAACGTCCAAAATGCTTCCTTTTCCAGATTTCTTCTCCAAAGTACCTAAAATGACAAAAGGAACGATTTAGGGCAATATTTGATCAAATAAATACGATTTAGGGCTTAAATGACCCCCTAAAAGCGGTACACTTTTTGCTTCATCAAATACCCTTACACTTGAGATTTGCTTGTCCTCAAGCAAATGCGCTTTTATTCTAATCAAAATACAAGTTAGGGGGCATTTAATGCTAATATAAAAGTAATTAAAAAAATTAATCGTTCCACTTTAATCATAATAAGCACGGAGATTACATACTAGCACCTCACAAGTAGTGTTTAGATACTCACATCTCTCAGGTGTCATCAAAATAAATCTCATAAATGAAAACGGATAATATCTCTCACTACCTGTCATAGCAAATAGATTACCATAGGCTTGGGAAAGGATCAAAAACCTCCTCCACTAGGCGTAAGCACCTAAGATAAACTATCAAAGAGGGCTTTTACATGGGTTATAACGTTAGGTGTAGGGATATGATAAACACGGTTTTGTTGGATAAAGGATATTTTACTGGTGGCGAGTTAAAGATCTTGATCAATTACATGTACTATACAATGTTGCTAAGCCAAGACTCGACTCAATCTTAAGCTAAAAATAAAATAACAAAAACATAAAATAAACATAAAATGAAACGGGATGGTAGTCCGTATGTTTTTTCTACTTTTCTTTTTCTCATTTTTTTTTGTATTTTTCTTGATTTTTTTTTTTTTTTTTTTTTTTTTTTTCTTTTGCATACACTCTTGCCCTACCATCCAAAATAATACATCATAGGGGCGTTGCATTCCCCTTACACTTGAACTTTTACATAACTTTACAATTAACTATTCTAATGACTCGAATTAAGATAATCGAAAAACTTTGAGTACTTTTAAAATATTTAGCACATATGGGGGTAATAAATGATGTTCTTCCCCATTACTCCATTACACTAGTACTTTACCCATGAGTCCCAATCATCCCAAAACAATATGTACAAGGATATGACTCGACTTAGCAACCATGTAATTAACTAGATAATTAACTTGGGTTTAAACAAATGTTGTCACAATAATGCACTAAAAATGAGTGCATACAAGGTAGGCGAAGGTGATTTGGGTGTACATTTAAGTGGGGTGTAACAAATTCTTCCTTTAAGTAAAATTCTTAAAGGTTGAAACGAAAAGATAGGCTCTGAGGGGTGTACTAGAGGTATCGTGTACTAAAAATGAGTACAACGCAAAGGGTGTGGGAGAATTACTTGACCAATGTAGCCAAAGTAATTATAACAAAAACACAGGTGTAAAACAATGGGTTAATCCTAATGCCTCTTATCATGTAGTAAATCTAACTACACGAATGTAGTCTCACTTGTGGCCTCAGAATGGTCCTAACGCAAGTTCTAGAATCTAAGTTCTACCGGTACACACATCATAGCATAAATGCTTTTCCTACCAATTCTAGGGGCGAACCTCACATATTTGGGGGTGGAAAATTTTTAGTGGTACGGTTTTTGTGCTAGTCATATAACTCCTATCCATGAGACGCTCATTAAGATCAAAGTTTCACTCCTAAATGTTGTAAAAAATTTTAAATTTGGCACTAAAATTACCCTAACAGGTATTTATCTCAGTTTTATTACACATCTACTATTAAACAAACAAAAATCAAGCGTAATAGCATTCTCTAAAGTATCGTACTTTTACCCCCCCTTACACTTAAGATGAACATTGTCCCCAATGTTCAAATAACAAGATGTAAAAGTAATAAGGTAAAAGAATGAAATCAAATACTCCCCTGATTCGCTCGGTGGATAATGTGGTAACACGGTTAGATCTTCTTCCAAAGTAATGTTGAAGCTCCATGACTAATGCATCGCCAAAAGCTTGATCCAAAACATTTCCTTGTCCAAAATAACCTGTTAAACCTGAGAAAACAAACACGAAAACCTGCATAACATCGGCGGGATAAACTCTATATATAAGGATATAATGCTTGTGGAATGATAATTTTGTAGATTCCTGGAGATTATAAGTTAGAGATTTAATAAAAACTTTTTATGAAAACAAAACTTTCAAAAATTTCAGAAAATTAAAACCTGACGCCGTCAGAAATGATCTGACAGAATTCTCATGTTAAGTTTCCGGAAAATTTCTGGAAAAACCTATACCTTACTTCCTGGAATTCCTGCAAAACATCATTATGACTCGATACAAGCATTTGACTCAAACAAATACTAATATGTATGTTAATTTATTATTATTACGATTCATGTTCATTTGTTCTAATAAACTGATTTGGATTTCCCTTACACTTAACTTTTGCAAAATACCTTTATATGTAGTTAAGACGAAGTTAAAAACAAGATAAAGCATTTTCACAATTTAGTTTCGAACATGAATCAATAATAATAAAAATTAAACATACATACGGAAGCAAATAAAATCAAACAAACAACTAAATAAACACACAAAGCAAATAAAGCTTGGGTTGCCTCCCAAGAAGCGCTTGTTTTTGTTCGAGTCACGAGCCTGAATCTACCCTTATTTAACGGAAATAGGGGAGGTTTTCCCTACACTTAGGGTTAAGTGCGGGTGATAGTAGCGATACACACCAGCTCGGTAGGAGTATGCCGCATGAGGAAAGAGTGGTGGATGAATTATATACTCAAAGGGGTGTGCTCCTTTCATCATAACCTTACCTAGTTCACTTTGGTCAATGGGTGAATTAAAGTTTTCTCCTAAAAAGGGATCATCTTCTATCAACTTCGAGAGATTCCTAGTTGGGAATCCATCTTGACCTAATAAACCTGGTTTAAACCCATAATGTTTCTTGTGATCAATCATGAATGGGTGATGTAAGTATGTAAGGTCATGGTTTACTCCTATATTAGCTTCCTCTCTACAAGGCTTAGAGTCTACTACCTTTATCGTAAGACTACCCGGACTATATGGTTTGATGGTGGATCGGGACCTATTTTAATTCCTAAATTCACATCTAAAGATGGAAGATTAGGTAACGGTTTTGGTTGAGGCTCCGGTTCATCAAAAATAGGAAATCCCCTAGAACTAAGAGTAAGGTTGTGATCACTATAAGCATTCAAACCTATATCCTCTAGTTGTGTTTGGTTCAAAGGTTCTACCTCCATCGGGATTCCTAAAGTCTCTTCTACTTCTTCCGGGTAAGTCACGGGCGGTGTGTGTGCCTCGAATGATGGTAGGACTTGTGGGGTACTTTGTAGGTTTGTGTTATTTACCTCATCCTTCCTTGTCTCTATATCAATTATATCCACATCATGTGTTTTAGTAGAATCTAACCCAAACATGTTCCTAAGTATCTCAAATCCTTCTCTAGCCATTTCAAGTTCTAAGTCCGATTCATAAGAATCTTCCCCGATAACATGATTACTATGTTCAATTTGCCTAAAGGATTCATCATGTGTTCCTTGAGATTCAAAGTCATTGATCATAAAACCTAGGTCTTTTTGCTCAATATGCTCATGTTCGGCTATATCCTCCTCAATTGTTTCCTCAAGTTGTGATGTATACGAACCCATTAATTCATTAAACTTATGGTTCACGGTTAGGAGGCTTTCCTCAAATTTTTTCCAAAGGGTCTTATTAAAAGGAGTTGATCCTAACAATGATTGTTTAATAGAAGCCACACATGCACATAATTCATCAAACCTATCAAACTTTATACCCATCTCCTCTTGTATATATCTAAGATCACTTAAAAATTCATTGGAACAACAGGAAGCAAATCTATCCGTGTAAAGTAATTGTTCCTCTATTGTTAATGATCTAAATGGAATTTCATCCGCCATGGTGACAAATGAAAATGGTTTTACGAACAAAGGGCACAAAGAAAAAGATAGACTAAAGAAAACCTAGAAAAATAAAATAAAAATCTCACTAGAAAGGAATCTAGTGAGTAGACCTATAAAATAAAAAATCAACCTAAACAATAACTATTCCCCGGCAACGGCGCCAAAAACTTGAGGCGTGGTTTTGCGACCTTACAACAGGTTTTACCTCTCGAGGGATCTCAAGAGGCTTACAACCCCACCAGGCAGTGTACCTGACCGATGTAGTATAGTGTAGTGGTAAGTACGGGGGATTGATCGTTCTCCACAGGGAATAGTGTCGTTAGGATTGAAAAACTACTCTAATAGGTCTAGGGGTGAGAGAAGATTCTTTTTTATGTTTTTATAACTTTATGAAAGCAAGTAAAATCTCGGGTTTGAAAGAGTGGGCGGAATTAGTTGCTAATCAACTAACCCAAATATCTACGAATGCAAATAAAATAAAATAACTGAAAATGAAAAGGTTGATGAAACTTATGTGGAGAGAAATGTGTTTACTTAGATTTCCTTACTCCCTAACTATCTTTTACCGGTTGATTAGTGTGTATTAATCACGTGGATGACGGGTGTATTCCTTAATACCAATCGTGGGGTGGCGTACGTACTTCCCCAACTCTATGAACTCCTACTTCACTCCTATGTCGAGCCGGCTAAGAAGCTCCTAACATGGGATCACTAGAATTCGCTCATGCATTAAATACAACCATAAAAACCTTAGTACGCATTGGTTCATGCTTCTTAAGACGTTCAAGCAAGTTACCGAATAGGAGGTTAGCCAGTTTTCTTAAGCCTAACATAGATAAACAATCATCCAATACAACTAATAACACACTAATAATCAATAATCAATAGTTAGGTTTCATTAGATCTAAGCAAACACAAAGAAAACTAGCCTAGCATGTTAAACAAAAGACAAGAACAAGATAGAATCAAACAACACATAGACATATTGAATGATTAATTGATAACTTATCTTCAATGTAACATGGAAGATCTCAAGGCAAAAAGCCTTGAAAAAGCTACTAAAATCGTCTTAGGGTTTCCTCCCAAAAGGTTACACACAAAGTTCCACACCAATGACAAAAAATTGCAAAACTATATATAGAGTTTAAGGGCTGACGGCGTCACGTTGTAGATTCTGATGCCGTCACCTCGCCGCTTTTAGGGTTCCCGGATGGCCTTCCTGACGCCGTCCCTCTTTAGTGCTCTAAAATCCTCTCTGGCCTATCAAGGGGTGACGCCGTCAGAAAAGAGCTTGACGCCGTCCCTCTTTAAGTTAAGCCGCGATGACCTTAATCACTTCAAAGGGTGACGCCGTCAGATTTTTCATGCAAAATTCTTTGGCTTATCATGAGTAATTTTCATATCCACCTTTTTCTTGCCAAGCCATGACGCCGTCCAGGGCAATCCCTGACGCCGTCAAAGGTACTTTTCAGCCGATTTTGAGACTTTGTCATTTTCTTCACTTTTATGCTCCAAAAACGTCCAAAATGCTTCCTTTTTCAGATTTCTTCTCCAAAGTACCTAAAATGACAAAAGGAACGATTTAGGGCAATATTTGATCAAATAAATACGATTTAGGGCTTAAATGACCCCCTAAAAGCGGTACACTTTTCGCTTCATCAGTTCCCAACTCATGTTATGTGATGGTGATGTGAGAAGAGGATGTAAGGACACTTTTGACCTGTCGAGTGGATTCTTTAAGCATGTTAAGGAGCTTAGTTCTAAATACCAAAACAATCCTTTTGATCTTGAGGACCCAAAATACCTTTACTATGAAAGTGATTCTGATAGAGAATCAAAGGGGAACCTAAAAACCGTGACCAACGGTGGAGTCACGTAATGTACGGTGACTTTGAGGCTAGCTACAAGACTCGTTAATAAAGAAAAGCGCTTCTTGGGAGGCAACCCAAGCTTTATTTGCTTTGTGTGTTTATTTATTTGTTTGTTTGATTTTATTTGCTTCCGTATGTATGTTTAATTTTTATTATTATTGATTCATGTTCGAAACTAAATTGTGAAAATGCTTTATCTTGTTTTTAACTTCGTCTTAACTACATATAAAGGTATTTTGCAAAAGATAAGTGTAAGGGAAATCCAAATCGGTTTATTAGAACAAATGAACATGAATCATAACAATATTAAATTAACATACATATTAGTAATTGTTTGAGTCAAATGCTTGTATCGAGTCATAATGATATTTTGTAGGATTTCCAGGAAGTAAGGTATAGGTTTTTCCAGAAATTTTCGGAAACTTAACATGAGAATTCTGTCAGATCATTTCTGATAACCTGACGGCGTCAGGTTTTAATTTTCTGAAATTTTTGAAAGTTTTGTTTTTCTACCGGAATCATAAAAAGTTTTTATTAAATCTCTAACTTATAAACTCCAGGAATCTGCAAAATAATCATTCCACAAGCATTATATCCTTATACAGATTTATTTCGCCGATGTTATGCAGGTTTTCTTGTTGGTTTTCTTAGGATTAACAGGTTATTTTGGACAAGGAGATGTATGTGGAATCTAGCTTTTGGCGCTGCTTTAATCTTGAAGCTTCCACATTACCTTGGAAGAAGATCTAACCATGTTACCTCTTTATCCACCGAGCGAATCAGGGGAGTATTTGATTTCATTCTTTTACCTTATTTACTTTTACATCTTGTTATTTGAACATTGGGGACAATGTTCATCTTAAGTGTAATGGGGGGTAAAGTACGATACCGTATAGAATACAATTGCACTTGATTTTCGTTTGTTTAATGGTAGATGTGTAATAAAACTGAGAGAAATACCTGTTAAGGAAATTTTAGTGCCTAATTTAAATTTTTTTACAACATTTAGGAGTGAAACTTTGGTCTTAAAGAGCGTCTCATGGATAGGAAGTTATATGACTAGCACAAAACCGTACCACTAAAAAAAATTTCCACCCCCAAATATGTGAGGTTCGCCCATAGAATTGGTAGGAAAATCATTTATGCTATGATGTGTGTACCGGTAGCACTTAGATTCTAGAACTTGCGTTAGGACCATTCCGAGGCCACAAGTGAGACTACATTCGTGAAGTTAGATTTACTACATGATAAGAGGCATTAGGATTAACCCATTGTTTTACACCTGTGTTTTTGTTATAATTACATTGGCTACATTGGTCAAGTAATTCTCCCACACCCTTTGCGTTGTACTCATTTTTAGTACACGATACCCCTAGTACACCCCTCAGAGCCTATCTTTTCATTTCTAACTTTAAGCATTTTACTTAAAGTAAGAATTTGTTTATACCCCACTTAAATGTACACCCAAATCACCTTAGCCTACCTTGTATGCACTCATTTTTAGTGCATTATTGTGACAACATTTGTTTAAACCCTTAGTTAATTATCTAATTGATTACATGGTTGCTAAGTCGAGTCATATCCTTGTACATATTGTTTTGGGACGATTGGGACTCATAGGTAAAGTACTAGTGTAATGGAGTAATGGGGAAGAACAACATTATTACCACCATATGTGCTAAATATTTTAAAAGTACTCCAAGTGTTTCGATTATCTTAATTCGAGTCATTAGAATAGTTAATTGTAAAGTTATGTAAAAGTTCAAGTGTAAGGGGGATACAACCCCCCTGCGATGTATTATTTTGGATGGTAGGGCAAGAGTGTATGCAAAAAAAAAAAAAAAAAAAAAAAAAAAAAAAAAAAAAAAAAAAAAAACATACGGACTACAATCCCGTTTCATTTTATGTTTATTTTATCTTTTTGTTATTTTTTTTTTCATTAGCTTAAGTCGAGTCTAGTCTTGGCTTAGCAACGCCATATTGTACATGTAATTAATCAAGATCTTTAACTCACCACCAGTAAAATATCCTTTATCCAACAAAACCGTGTTTATCATATCCCTACACCTAACGTTATAACCCGTTTAAAAGCCCTCTTTGATAGTTTATCTTAGGTGCTTACGCCTAGTGGAGGAGGTTTTCGATCCTTTCCCAAGCCTATGGTAATCTATTTGCTATGACAGGTAGTGAGAGATATTATTCATTTTCATTTATGAGATATACTTTTATGACACCTGAGAGATGTGAGTATCTAAACACTACTTGTGAGGTACTAGTCTGTAATCTCCGTGCTTATTATGATTAAATTGGAACGACTATTTGTTGTAATTACTTTTATATTAGCGTTAAATGACCCCTAACTTGTATTTTGATTAGAATAAAAGCGCATTTGCTTGAGGACAAGCAAATCTCAAGTGTAAGGGTATTTGATGAAGCGAAAAGTGTACCGCTTTTAGGGGGTCATTTAAGCCCTAAATCGTATTTATTTGATCAAATATTGCCCTAAATCTTCCTTTTGTCATTTTAGGTACTTTGGAGAAGAAATCTGGAAAAGGAAGCATTTTGGACGTTTTTGGAGCATAAAAGTGAAGAAAATGACAAAGTCTCAAAATCTGCTGGAAAAGTACCTGTGACGGTGTCAAGCCCCAAGGTGATGCCGTCAACCCCTGATAAGCCAGAGAGGATTTTGGAAGATTAAAGGGGGACGGCGTCAAGGAGGCCGTCAACCCTTGACGCGCCAGAGAGGATTTTGGAGGATTAAAAGGGGACGGCGTCAAGAAGGCCATCAAGAAACCCTAACCGCGGCGAGGTGACGGCGTCAAGCTCTATAACGTGACGCCGTCAGATCTGTTTTCCTATATATATTTTCATAATTTTTAGTCATTAGTGTGCAACTTTGTGAGGAGAAACCCTAAGACGATTTTTCTGCCATTTTTAAGGGTTTTATACCCTTGGATCTCCCATGTTCAATTGAAGATAAGTAATCAATTAATCATTCAATATGTCTATGTGTTGTTTGATTATATCTTGTTCTTGTCTTTTATTTAACATGCTAGGCTAGATTTTTCTTGTGTTTGCTTAGATCTAATGAAACCTAACTATTGATTATTGGTTGTTGGTGTGTTATTAATTGTATTGGATGATTGTTTATCGATGTTAGGCTTAAGAAAACTGGCTAACCTCCTATACGGTAACTTGCTTGAACGTCTTAAGAAACATGAACCAATGCGTACTAAGGTTATTATGGTTGTATTTAATGCATGAGCGAATTCTAGTGATCCCATGTTAGGAGCTTCTTAGCCGGCTCGACATAGGAGTGAAGTAGGAGCTTGTAGAGTTGGGGAAGTACGTACGCCACCCCACGATTGGTATTAAGGAATACACCCGTCATCCACGCAATTAATACACACTAATCAACCGGTAAAAGATAGTTAGGGAGTAAGGAAATCTAAGTAAACACATTTCTCTCCATATAAGTTCCACAACCTTTTTATTTTCAGTTATTTTATTTTATTTGCAATTGTAGTTATTTGGGTTAGTTGACTAGCAACTAATTCCGCCCACTCCTTCAAACCCGAGATTTTACTTGCTTTTATAAAAATATAAAAAAATACAAAAAGAATCTTCCCTCACCCTTAGACCTATTAGAGTAGTTTTTCAATCCTAACGACACTATTCCCCTAGAGAACGATCAATCCCCCAGTACTTGCCACTACACTATACTACATCGGTCAGGTACACTGCCTGGTGGGGATTGCAAGCCTCTCGAGATCCCTCGAGAGGTAAAACCTGTTGTAAGGTCGCAAAACCACGCATCAGTGCGGTAGTATTTGCTCTTAAGAATTGGAGACATTATTTGTATGGCACGAAGAGTGTTGTTTATACAGATCATAAGAGTCTTCAGCATATTTTCAGTTAGAAGGAGCCGAATATGCGACAAAGAAGGTGGATTGAGTTATTTAGTGATTATGATTGCGAGATTCGCTACTATCCTGGAAGGGCGAATGTGGTAGCTGACGCTTTAAGTAGAAAGGAGCGGATTAAGCCTAAGCGTGTACGAGCAATGTGTATGACGTTACAGTCGGGAATTAAGGGTAAGATATTGGCAGCACAAGAGGAAGCTCTCAAAGATGAGAATGCGACTGCTGAGATGTTGCGTGGGTTAGATCAACAGATGGAGAAAAAGGAAGATGGTGGACTGTATTTCTTAGATAGAATATGGGTTCCATCGATAGGAGGTGTAAGGAAGCTAATCATGAATGAGGCTCATAAGTCGAGATACTCGATTCATCCAGGGTCGGACAAGATGTATTATAATCTTAGAGATGCGTACTGGTGGCCGGGAATGAAGAGGGAGATAGCTGAATATGTTAGCCAATGCTTGACTTGTTTGAAGGTTAAGGCTGAACATCAGAAATCCTCAGGATTGTTGCATCACCCGCCGATTCCTGAGTGGAAATGGGAAAGAATAACAATGGATTTTATTACCAAGTTGCTTAGAACAAGTAATGGACATGACATGATATGGGTCATAGTGGACAGGCTGACTAAGTCTGCACATTTTCTGGCCATTCGTGAGGATTATAAGATGGAGAAGTTGGCAAGAATTTATATTAACGAGATTGTGGCGAGACATGGTGTGCCTGTGTCGATTATCTCTGATCGCGATGGTAGGTTTACCTCGCGATTCTGGCAGTCGTTGCAAAAGGCGTTGGATAAGCGTTTGGATATGAGCACTACTTATCATCCACAAACTGATGGGCAAAGTGAGCGAACGATTCAGACTTTGGAGGATTTACTTAGAGTGTGTGCTATTGATTTTGGAGGAAGCTGGGATACTCATTTGCCTTTGGCTGAGTTTTCCTATAACAACAGCTATCATTCCAGTATTAGATGTGCACCATTTGAGATGTTGTATGGAAGGAAGTGTAGATCACCTATTCTATGGGCAGAGGTTGGAACAAGCCAACTAATTGGTCCTGAAATAGTGCAAGAGACTACGGATAAGGTGTTTCGGATTAAGGAAAGACTTAGGGCAGCAAGAGATCGCCAAAAGAGTTATGCGGATAATCGCCGTAAACCTTTGGAGTTTAGTGTTGGTGATTTTGTAATGTTGAAAGTGTCTCCTTGGAAAGGTGTTGTGCGTTTCTGTAAGAAAGGCAAATTAGCACCAAGGTACGTAGGACCGTTTGAAATTACGGGGAGGATTGGGCCGGTGGCATATCGGTTAAGATTGCCTGAGGAATTAAGTAGTGTGCATGATACGTTTCACGTATCTAATATGAAGAAATGTTTGGCGGATGCTAGTTTGCATGTGCCATTAGATGAGATTAAGATCGACAAGACTCTTCATTTTGTTGAGGAACCTGTCGAGATTATGGACCGAGAGGTTAAGAGTATGAAACGTGGTAAGATAGCATTGGTGAAGGTACGTTGGAATTCAAAGCGTGGTCCTGAGTTTACTTGGGAACGTGATGATCAGATGAGGTCCAAGTACCTGAAATTGTTTGTTGAGAAGGTTGATGAGACGAGCTGTTAAATCTCGGGACGCGATTTCCCTAAGTGGGGGATAATGTAACAACCGTGATTTTAGCAGGTTAGTTTGACTAATAGTCTCAACCTATTTAGCTTTTATGTGATGTGTATTATGTGCTTATGTGTGGTATATGTGCGGTTTATGGGTAATAAGTACGTGAGTTAGCACTAAATCCCTTGGGGTGAGATTTTTATCATGTTGAGTAGTGTGAGTTTTGGGAGAAGTTCATTTTGATCGCCTTAGTGGTGTAGAAATAACTTGTGTAGTTTTGGTGTTTTGGTGGTTTTGCGTAACAAGTCTCCGTTCAAATATTTGAGCGTTAGTAAGTTACGTGGAGATTGTTTTATGGGGTATATTAATAGTAAGTGTGAAATTTCTATTTTTGGAAACTTTATTTTGAAAATGATATATTTCCGGGTTGTCGTAAAAATGAAGAATTGTCGCGTAAGATGTTAGAATTTGGTATAGGTTTTTATAAAATATCAAAGGTACAAGGTTTTAAGTGTAATAATTAATAATAATAATAATAAAATAAAAATTATATATATGTATATATAAAAAAACGAATTTTAGGATAAAGAAAAAAAAAAGGAAACCAAATCCCATTTTAATTACAATTCTTGGAGGAAAAGTTATCTAGAATCCTCCATAGCATATTATAAATACAAAACCAAAACAACCCTAACCTACTCTTGATAAAATTCGGCCAAAGCTAGGGAAAAAGGAGAGAAGAGAAATTTTTAGGGTTTCATCATTCAAGAATTTGAGATTTGTGTGTTGATAACTTGGAAGCTGCGGATTTGAGGTGAGTTCATAGTCCCATATTTTTACTTTGTTTTAAACTTGAGATGGAGATGAAGCTTGTTTAAATTGTTTTGGGTTACTGTGATTATGTGGTTATAAAATGCATGGACGTGTAATTTTTATTATACTTATACTACATGTTATTATGGTGTTTATTTGTGGTGATTATACGAGTGGGAAGATGCCCTAGTGGCTCTACTCGTTATTATTATGTCCGGCCGGAAGGGGAATTATATTGGATCGGTGGGCGCGTTCCGTCCCAATTATTGTGAACATGGAATTCGGGGGGCACGTTCCGTCCCAATTGATGTGGTGTTTGGATCGGTGGGCACGTTCCGTCCCAATTTATATTTGGATCGGTGGGCACGTTCCGTCCCGTAAGCTATGATTGCATGTTAGTGTATAATAACTATATATATCTTTTACTGTCCTGAAATGCTATACTATGTTTTATAATCATAGTAAATCGATAATCGAGGTGTTTTATGTGACTTAAACCTATGAATCTCACCAACATTATGTTGACGTTTTAAGCATCATTTTCAGGTGAGCATTCTAAGGCTAAGATAGAAGGGCGCCGTTAGAAGAGACCTAGATTGCATTGGGGATGGCTTATCTTTGAGTTTAGTTGAATTAAAAATGGATTTTTGTTTGAGATAATTGATTTTCTTTCTTTTTAACTCTTTGTTTTAATGGAGATTCCTTGGAGATTTTATTTGGATTATTTATATTGGGGTATCGTTACGACACTTTGTGTTTGTACTCTGCTCTATTTATTTGCATGTAGTATTTTCTCTATTTAGACACCAAGTGTTGTGATGATATCCATGATGTTGCACTCGCATTTCCGCCATTGGCGAGGTGTGACATGACTGATCTTTTGTCTTGGATGATCTTTGAGTATTCTTCGAGGTTATCATCCAATATATGTCTTCAAGTCATCTTGCAGCATCGTCTCCATGTGAAGTTGTGATCATTGAGCCTTCATTGAGATCATTTGTCACCAATAATCTTTGAGCTTATCTATTGCAGTGATATTGCCTTCATGTGATATGTTGTGACCTTTGAACTCGCATGCTCACACTTTTCTGGATCATGATAATTATCATCAGAGTTGCGGAAGCTGTGTTGTAGGTCTTTCATCTATCATGATGTCTTTGATAATGAATTGGAAATGTGAGCATGGAGTGTGGATTGACACGTCTCTACTGGAATCAGGAACCACCATCACTATCTTTATATGAATCTGAAATAAAATAGTTAGCACTAAAGTTGGAGAACGAATATGGCTTTGTCATTCGTTCGGTCCGGTTGGATTACCCTTTGGTCCTGTGAAGACCGACCTATGATCAGGTAGAACCTCCTTTAAAGAAGATTCTCTTTGACAGGACTTTCCAGCTTGTAGTAATGAGTCTTCCAACAAATTAATGTCAGAATCATCATACTAAGCATGTTCTCATACCGGAACGTCTCAAAGCAGACAGCACGGTAGAGTGAATCAGTGAATTAGATACCCACTAATTAACGAGAAATTGATTAGAAAAATCACTTGCGTGTCACTGGATAAACATTTTGTGCAACACGACAAGAGTTTTATAAATTGAATCACATTTCCGTCAAAAATACTTTTGTTTGAAAATTTTCACAATCAATGTGCTTGAAACTTTGTTGGTGAGCACATTGAAATGTTTTCCAAAAGTATCCGTCAATCCATTTCCTGGAACAAGTTTGATTCAAATTTGAATCGCCCCATCGTTTCTTTCCAGTTGTCACAAGCTTGATCCATGAAGGATCTCACATGTCACCCACCAAGAGCTTGTTTGATGTTGGCTCTAGAAGGATTTCCATCTTCATTGTGAATACTTTACGTATCACTAGGATGTTCTGGCAATACCACATGGATAATGCGTAGGACTCTTCATATATATTTTCTTTCTTTTCACGGTGTATGAAACAGCAAGCATATTGGAAATGTGTCCTAATGAGATTAATGGATGATCTCTTGGCTCTAGACTCAATAGTGCGTTTTGATATAGTGATCGAAGGCTGGAGAAGACTGCCACCTTTTCAATATCATCTAACTCAGAGTGAGATAGACGATAGCAATGTATTGATCTCCGTGACAAATGAAACAAGAATCCTTTGAGGGACCTTGAGTGGCTAGGGAGGATTGTGCAGCGTATCACTGGGTCCATGATACTTTGTCTTCAATGTCAGCAATCAACTTAGTGATTCTGACAGCATATGTATTGACCCGGTTTCTGCCTAAAGTGTAAGGAGGGCTTCTTTCTTTTCACCCTTTATCTTTACAATTCTTTTTCATTCTTCAACCCCTTCAGCGCTTACCGAGACTTCATCACCAGCACCTTGTTGGGTTTGTTCCAGTACTAGCTCCATCTCAGTCGGCACTCTTCCCTTATTCACACTTTTCTCCTTTTTAATCATACCTAAGGACTTCTACACTAACTAGTGGATTGTCCCTGGGTAGATCCCTCCGGCTCTGGCGGGATCGTGGGAACTTATACCTAACCTTACCATCCTTATAACTCCAGTACGTTAAATAAAATGGTCGGTCTTTGGTGTTCTTCCACAATTGCCATCATAAATCATTCGCTCCCCCTCAATATGTGCATCGATATACGAAAAGGTTTAGCACATATGGGAGAGCCTACACTTGAGTTCCAAAAGATCACATTTTTATCAGAATTTCATATTTAAATCACATTCTCTCCCCCGATCAAAAATTTCAAACCATTTGAGATTTGTGATCCCAATTGATTTAAATATGTTTAGAAAATTTGGGAGAAAATGTGGTCAGTTTTAAATGTATTCTGATTATGGAGCATACTATGCTCCCCCTTAAACCATGAGAGAGTGTCACTGCTGATGTTGCACAATGCTTAAAAAGGTGTCAAAAATTCAAACAAATACTCTCCCCCTCAATTAATGACCCGTTTTCTAGTTAAAGAGCTGTTGTCATTCAATTGAGCGTTAAGTATTTGTGAAAATTTAAGTCCAGTTACCACCATGTGAAACACCAAAACTCTCCTGAAGAATCATAGAATATAAAGAGTTTGTGGTGCAAAGAAGACTTCTCTTCTTATACAAGAAATGATGCACTGAAATATACATCAGTTCGAAGAAACATGGATTTAAAGTAATCCATGCCCAGGTGAACATCACCTAGTTGGAGGAACAACCGTCTTTTTGGCGACATGCTTTCCCCATTTTGAAACGCGGGTTGCTATCTAAAGTAATAGCAAGCCATTTAGGCATGTTTTGAAAAACTTTTTGAACTTCTGTTCGAACTTCATTTAAAGACCCGTGTCATTATTGAATGACATTTCTAGGACCGTAAATGTTATCGATGCCAGAAGACAGGCTTTTAAAAAAACTATTTTTGGTATTTTCTGATTTTCTGAATTTTAGGGCTTTTATAGGTTTTATAATTTTTATTTTCTTTTTGGATTTAGATATATACACGTATATACAAGGATATGTGAATCCAATCCTTTACTCCTCCTTTTCTTCTTGAAGACATTTGAGTGTTTCAGGTGTCAAGCTCTTCATACCAAGACGAGGGAGAATAAACTGAAACTGTTCTCTTGGAAGTGCCTTGGTGAAGATATCAGCCAACTGAAACTCCATCCTCATGAAGTAAAGTTCAACAATCCCTTTTTCAACCTGTTCCCTTATGAAGTGATGCCTGATATCGATGTGCTTTGACCGGGAGTGTTGGACATTGTTACAACAAAGAGCAATAGCGCTTTTGTTGTCACAATACAGAGGAATCTTGTTGTATGCATAGCCATAGTCAGAAAGTTGTGATCTCATCCATAGGATTTGAGCACAGCAAGCAGACATAGCAATGTACTCGGCCTCTGTAGAAGATATAGAAGTGCTCATCTGCTTTTTAGAAGACCAACTAACCAACTTTTCCCCCAAAAACTGAGCTCCCCCTGAAGTACTTCGACGAGTATCTTGACACCCGGCATGATCAGCATCAGCATAAGCCGTGAGTTCCATTGCAGTGTCCTTAGGGTACCAGAGACCCATATGAACAGTGCCTTGAAGATATCTGAAGACTCTTTTCACTGCTTCCAGATGTGTTTTGGTAGGCTTGGATTGGTACCGAGCACACATATATACTGCGAACAAAAGATCAGGTCTACTAGCAGTGAGATACCTCAAGGATCCAATCATACTTCTATACTTTGTTTGATCAACCGGGATCCCAGAGAGGTCTTCATCAAGCTTTGATCTTTCAACCATGGGAGTGTCAACAGAATCACTTGATTCAAATCCAAACTTCTTCAAAATTTCGTATGCATATTTGGATTGATTAATGAAGATGCCTCCGGGACTTTGAGAGATTTGCAGACCTAAGAAAAACGAAATTTGTCCCATCATCGACATCTCGAACTTAGAACTCATCTCCTTTGAAAACCGATCACATTCTCTAGGATCAGAAGAGGCAAAGATAATGTCATCTACATATATCTGAACATGAAGTAGATGTTTGCCCACCTTCCTGGTGAATAGCATTGGATCAACAACACCTTTGGAAAATCCGTTTACAAGAAGGAACTTGGACATCATGTCATACCAAGCCCTAGGTGCCTGCTTCAAGCCATAGAGGGCCTTCTTCATGCGATAGACATGAGTGGGATGATCAGGGTTCACAAATCCTTCTGGTTGACTCACATAGACTTCCTCCTTTAAGTCACCATTCAAGAAAGTTGTCTTAACATCCATCTGGTAGACTATCATATTTTGACTAGCAGTATTTGCGAGAAAGATTCTAATAGCTTCAATTCATGCAACCGGAGCAAAAGATTCTTCAAAGTCTATGCCCTCTTCTTGTCGATACCCTTTTGTAACCAGTCGTTCCTTGTTCTTCAGAACATCACCATGCTCATCAAGTTTCACCTTGAAGATACACTTTAAAGCAATGATCATTGCACACTCTGGAGGAGGCACTAATTCCCATACTTCAAGTCGATCAAATTCATGAATTTTATCTTGCATAGCGTTGAACCAGCAGTCTTTGGACATAGCTTCGTTAGCATCTTTTGGCTCGACTTTGGATAGTACGGAATTGAAGAAACACCACAATGCATCGGTGGCAAGTTGTTTTCGTGTAGATACCGAACGCGAAGGATTACCAATGATGTTGTCAATTGGATGATCATTGGTCCATTTCCTGAGATGATCATGGGGTTGAGGGTTTTGAACTGATGTTGCCGTGTTGTGATCTTCTGAAGAAGATGTATCAGTTGAAGACTCAGGAGCAAATATGTTCTCAAACGGAACATCATCAACAGGAGCAAAAGGATTAACTTCAAAAGAATTGTTTTCTGCAGAACCTTGCTGTACCGAAGAAGACTGAATATTTGATGATGAGGGCAATTGACTGGCAGGTGGAGCATCTTGACTGATTGATACAGATACAGATGGACCTTATGAGTTCTGTGGAATTTGAGCATCAGCAACAGGAGGTACAGGTGGAACTTCCGTAGTGGTATTTACTGTTGGTGGCTCAAAATATTCGTCAAACATCGAATCAAATAGCTTCTTCAACTCTTCACTGGTGGGAGGTACATAAGGAACTGTAGGCGTGGGATTCTGTACAAGACCTGAACTAATTGGTCCAGGTGACAATAGATTAGGTGTGGGTCCAGAACTGGTTGGTTCAGGAGCCGTTTGCTCAGTCAGCTCATCGAATGTAACGTGAATAGTTTCCATGATTTGTAGGGTTCTCTTGTTGTAGATTCTATACCCCTTGCGATCTGGTGCATACCCAACGAAGAAGCCTACGTCTGCTTTAGCTTTTAGCTTTCCCAAATCTTGACCATCATTTGTCGGATAGCACAAAGCACCGAACACACGAAGAAAGGAAAGATCTGGTTTCTTCCCATGTAACAGCTCGTAAGGAGTTTTGTTGTGAAGAGTGTATATCAAGGAACGATTTTGGGTGTAACATGCAGTAGCAATTGCTTCTGCCCAAAGAAACATCGGAGCCTTAGAATATATCAGCAAAGTTCTTGCAGCTTCCACTAGAATACGATTTCGTCTTTCAACAACACCGTTTTGCTGAGGAATGCGTGCAACACTTTTCTGATGAGTTATGCTAATATCTTCATAAAATTGTCTGAGTTGTTCGTTAACAAACTCAGTTCCATTGCCCGTCCGAATGATTCTGACCGTTTTGTTCAGCCTTACATGTAACTGCTTGATTAGTTTAATGATAACCTCTGGAGTTTCATCCTTGGTTCTCAAAAACTTTACCCATGTAAACCGAGAGTAGTCGTCGACCACCACCAGAACATACTTCTTTCCGTTGATACTTTGTACTCTCATTGGTCCGCACAGATTCATGTGAAGGGTGTGAAGAATTTCCATGATGGTATTCATGGTTTTGGGTTTGTGAGTATGTTTCTTGCTTTTGCCCAATTGACATGCAGAACAAAGATGATCTTTCTCAAATTTTAGTCTGGGCATGCCTCGTACAAGATCCTTGCGAGACAAGTCATTTATGGTGCCGAAGTTCAAGTGATTCAAACGACGGTGCCAAAGCTATGATTTAGTCTTTGAGGCCTTAGAAAGCAAGCATATAGGAGAGGACCTCATCATTTCTTCAATTAAGATGGTGTATAAATTGGTACCACGACTGCCTTTAAGAAGATCAACACCATCCAACTCTCTGAAGAAACAAGTGTGTTTTCTGAAAGCAACTTCAAGATCGGAGTCACAAAATTACCAACAGAAAACAGGTTATGTCCTAGTCCTTCCACATAGTATACTCAGGAAATTACACTGTCACAAAACACATAATCTCAGTAACCCATAATTGCCCCAAAATGGTCGTTCCCAAATCTAACTGTCCGGATAAACTTTTTCACGAAATTCTTGAGCCGTGAGCGATCCCCAGTCATATGTTTTGAGCAGCCTGAGTCCAAATACCAAAGGACGATTTGTACGACCTGCATTTGAAACCAGACAACGATGGATAACTAAAAAATGTGGATCCCCACGTACAGCTGGGGTCCGTTTGGTTAGCACACACAAATTCTGGAACTACAGGTTTCATGGATGCAACTGTATTTACAGTGGAAATTACACTAGAAGAAGCAATTGACCTAGTAGTAGGGCATTGTGTCACTAAAGGCAACATTCAACTAGTTGGTCTCCATTCCTTAAACTTCACTATTTTATGGTTATTCAATTTAGTTAAGGGGCACTGATCTCCTAAAGTGAGCTTTCTTCCAGTGGGTCTCCATTGATACCCGACATTTGCAAACATTTTTCCTGTTGCCTTCCAAACTTTCTTACTTGTTTCAGTTTTCCTAACATTCTTAACATGGGGTTGTACAGGAGACATAAAAAATGACACAACACAACCATCATGATTAGCAAAAATTAAACATTCGTTACATGTTTTATAAACAGCATTAGAATTCGAATTAATTACAGTACTTTTGATACTAGAATCAACATGATTCATTCTACTCATTGCAAACTTATTGTTCCTAGGTTGGACTTCTACTTTCTTCTCGTGACCACTCTTAGCCGGCGCAGTCCTATCTTTCCTTGCATTGCCTCTAGGCTTTGACCCGCTAGCTTTGGTGTCACATTTTACTCCTGTAGAAGTAATGATGGGAACATTAGTTTGTTTTACTGTCATTTGCTTTTCTGACTTAGATGTGCTAGGTTCTGATGTTCTCAGTGGTAGATCAAAGGTTACTTGCTTGGTTTTAGTCGTAGATGATGATGCACCAAATCTATCTCTTTTGTCATCAATCTTAGGGCCAGTGCCAATGACGTACTCTAAAAGTTCCTGAGACCTTTTAGTGAGGAAGCAGGCATCCACAACTGCTTTATCAAGTGGTTTTGCTATCCTATCCTCCTCTACAATCTCACAAGTATATCCAGGCTATCCTTAAGGTGATTAAGATAAATTTGATGGGCAGACCTATTGTTCCTAAGGGGAATTGGAATAGGCACAACATCAACATCATATTTTCTAACAACAGAAACCTTTGGAGCAACCTTATCACAAGTGTCAATTAGCATTTTTCCTTTCACTTGAGTTTTAAGATTGTCAATTTCATTTAACAAAGAAGTTATCTTTTCATTATGACTGTTTCGTGTGACTTTAATTGAGTCATATAACTCTTTGTAATGCTGTTTGATTTTTGAATTTTCAGCTCGAAAACACTCATTTTAACCATGTAACTTGTTGATAGTGTCCTGATAGTGAAAATTCTGAGAATCCAAAGACGATGGTTTATTGGTGCCAATTGTTTCACTCTTATTTGACTTTAATTGGGCAATTTGAGCCCTCAACTGTCGAATCGTGTTAGTGTGAGCTTGAATTTTTTCATCACGTTTACTTAATTCAAAATATGTATCAAATTCAGGAGCATCTAGAGATATCTTGGCATTTGATATTTTACATTTTTCTTCTAAGTGTTGATATTTTAATTGTAAATTAAGATAATCAACTTCTAGTTTTGAAAAACGCTTGACCATGTTATCATGGTCATCATTTTGAATTTTCTCTTGTAGTTTCAAATTCCTCCCCTCAAGCTCAACAACACGATTCTGGGTAACACTCAATGCAATAGAATACTCATGAAATTGACAGGCAGTTAGAGCAGAATCAGTGGCAATATCAAATATATCCTGTGCAATACATCTAGCAATCAAATTCTCATTGGTGATGAGAATGTTGTTTCTCTCGATCTCCCGGCTCTTAAGTTCTATCGCATTTTGAGCTACCTCATTTTCCATATCTTTAAATATTACTTTCATTTCATTTACTTCAGTTTCAAGAGCATTTTGTAATCCCTCAAACTGTTCTTTGAGTAATTTAAAGAATGGAATGACCTCAGTTAAGTAACACCTTTTTGTCTGTTCAAAACCCCTTTCCCCCTCAGTAATTCCGGTTGGTGTAATTCTCTTCTTACATGTTTTATCAAAATCAGCAAATAGTTGACAAAGTACGTATATGCTAATTAAGGTTTTACATTTAGTAGGAAGAGTTAAAGGGACCAAATGCCTAGGTGTATTGGGAGGATACACCGTCGCAATTTTCCTAAGGGATGGAGTTTTGGCTTCAAGCTCATCGGCCTTTCTCTTTTCCATATCTATAGACCAAAATATTTGTTCAGGCGTTAACTTCTTTTGAGGTGCAAACACAGTCAATCGATTTTCCTCATAATAATCATGGGGTTTGACTATTATTCGATTGGCTATGCATTTGGGATCCTTCATTTTCTCATTCATTCTTTCTCTTTTTCTCACATCTATCTCATCACTCTCTTCTAAGGATGAAACATCAGGTGGGGCATGACCAGGCATAATCATCACATTGGCATCATATAAGGCAGGTTGGGTCACTTTAGCTTTCCTAAGGAGAGCTAATTTGGGTTCACCTACATTACTTACACTGTGCTTATCACACAACTTTTTGTGCTTTTGAAGCATTTGAACCGTTTGTCTAGATTGGTCTTGAGTGTACAACTTATCTTCAAGCTTATTCTTTAAGTTCTTAAGTCTTGAGAAATCATTTAAGAGTTGTGTTTCTTTTTCCTTGAAATCTTGTTTTAGTGTATTTACATGCTCTAGGGCCTCCTGTTTTTGTTTAACAGTCTGATCCAGCTGTTTTTGTAAAGAATTCAACTCTTGTTTTAATGTTTCCTCCCTTAAGTTACGCTCAGTAATAAGTGTACGCATTTGACTATCCATTTTCTGTTCACGTTCAGTTAGTTCAAATTTAGCACGTTGTTCATAAATTGCCACCTGATCTTTATATATGTTTAGTTTAGTGGTCAAGGGGTCATCAGGGACAAACTCAGTGTTTTCATGCCACTCACAAGCATTATCTACCACACAGACATTATCTATAACACAAGCAATATTTTCAACAAAAGATGCACCACCTTGTACATCAAACACGTTGTTGTGATTCACATATTGTTCATATGGAATAATATTACTATTTCCCATGTCAACAGTATATGAATCAACCCCATCTGTCTGTTGTACTTCATTGGGAATCTTTTGTTTATCAACCACGTCATATGTGTCATAAAGCTTTAGTACCTCAGAAATCACAGATGCAGTGGAGGAACCAGCTTGTTGAGGTGATGAGACAACAGAGGACAGATTAGCCATGAAGATTGTTTGAGCAGTTGGTTCTTCATCCACATCAGAGTTAAAAGCATCACAATCATCAGCTTTGAAGATGTTGGGATCATTAAGTGCAACGTCTTGAACTGGCTGTTCATCCACATCGGCATCAAAAGTATTTCCCCCATCACCAGCAAGAAACAACATTTCTTCTTCGTCCAACACAGCTCCACTCTCTTGAGCCTGCATCAACAACATCTTGTCCTTGAAATAGTCAGAGTTCTGAGGACATTTTGGTTGATTGCAGTTTCTGGCAATGTGTCCAAGTCCACCACAGTTATAACACTTAGGCTGTTTCCCCTGCCCCTGATTTGCATTCCCTACTCTGATATGCACATTACCTCGACCCATGTTCCTTTGATTCAAGTTTTGCCTCCCCTGAACATTTTGAACTACAATTCTTCCATCCTCCACCGTTGCCAGATTGCATGGGTTTGATGAGTTTCTGAGTTGATTGTTAGTCTGAGGGAGTGTAGCCTTAAATTGTTGAACAAGTAAGGACACTTGGTTGGTAAGTGTAACACCCCAACCCGACAAGGGTAGAGATGTCACAATAATGGTTTCATATCAGAACAAACACAAGCCTATGACATAAATAATACAATTAAATTTCAATGGTTACAATGGAAAATCTGAAACTACAAGGTTACAAATGAGAATTACAATAATTTCTAAGTCTAAATATAAGCTCTTCTAGTTATCTCTAATCCAAAGTAGCTAGTAAGTCTTCTAAGTCCAAGGTACTCTTCACTCATACCCAGCTTCCAAACTAAAACCTGCTGCAGGAAAAGAATGCGGCTGAGCTACGAAAGCTCAGTGAACAGATGATGAACTCAAATAAGTACATTTTATTACCGTCATTTATCCTATTTATTTGACTTGTTTTATTATATTATCTGTGAGAATTGATACGTTAATGTTTACTTTTGCAATTCTCAGGTAAAAACAAGTATTATGTGAAACTTGGCGATTTTGGACTAATTATGGAGCAAAACAAGCAAGAAGTTAAGAGTCTACTGAAATGTACAAGATCAAGAAATTCTGCTCCAGATATGCCGCATCTTGCTTATTACATACGGCGCATCACTATCAAGATTTCACAAGATATTATCCAAGACAGCAAGGACATGCGCCACATCTAAGAATGGAGTTACGCCGCATCTCAAGGCGGTGTACAAATATTCTGGAATATAATAACCTTGGACCCCACTTGAAGTTAAGTCAATGCGCCGCATCTACTTATTCAATGCGCCGCATCTTACCTCAGACAGAAACTATAAATACCCCAAGGCCAGACGAATTTCAAAAAGACTTAAGACTTTTGGTACGTACGATATACGAAGGACATAAGCCCTAAGCCGAATTCAGACGAAGTAGCAACACAAGACACACCTTGAACGAAGATACAAGAGCTGTAAGAAGGTCCTGCATGTATTTAATTCATTAAGTAGTTTTGTTTTATTGTATTAGTACACTTTAATTGGTCAGGATTGATGGGCTTGTGATCATGGATTTAACCATGCACTTCGACTCCCCTTAAAATTGCTTTCCCATTAATTAAAGTTTATATGTTGATGTCTTTGGTGACTTTTATTAGTGCATTGATAACCTCTGTGTCTAGCTGAGCATTGCTTGGGTCGCCATGCCCCTTCCTCGCCTATTTATTAGATCGCCTATGCATTCTATCGTCTGTAGAAAAGTAGGAAGAAAGATAAATAGGATAGTCATAAGTAATCATTAAGGGTTTACTCGCCGATAAGATTAGAACCAACGAGAAAGGACTTAATCTCGGTGCGTTGCATCGAACTATACACTTCATATAAAACTAGCAATAAAACAAGTGACAAGCTACTTAACTATCAGGACAGGTCTTCTTATTGTCTCAAGTATTTATCTGTTTACGTGTGTGCTACTCGCTGATTCGTGCTTATTAGTTTAGTTTATATTTAATCACAACCAAACCGTGCCAGTCTCTCAGGCTGAAACCCCCTTGCGTTAGATTAGGTTGTATAGCTAACTTATGGTATTAAAATACTGATTAGGATAACTAGATAATACGTTCCACTCTTAGTGATCGACACTCTACTTACCATTATATTCATACTGACCGGGTACACTGCTCGTTAAAGTGTGTGTGTTATTGATAAGTCGGCTAATTATAAATTTAAAACTTGAATACTGCTAAAACCACAACGACATACCGTGGGTATAAATTAAAGCATAAGCACACGCGCATCAAGTTTTTGGCGCCGCTGCCGGGGAGTGAATTGTTATTATCTATTAATTTGATTAGTATTTTAATTAGGTTTTTCTTTTTAATTTCTAATCTAACCGCTAACCGTGTTGTGTATTAGATTAATTGCATTCATTGTATTATTTGCATATTTTCTGTTTTGTGTGTTATTTGTTTTCTTTTATTTTTGTTGCTTTTCTTTTGTTTTTATTTTTGCTTTTATTTTTCGTATTTTCTGTATTCTGCTATCGTTGTACTGAGCTAATATAAACGATACGGCGCATCTATTTTCATAGATACGGCGTATTGCGTTTAATTTTTATAAAATACAACGCGTTTAATTAATTCGAATACGGCGCATCTTTCCCCAAGATACGGCGTATTCTGTTTGTTGATACAAAAGTTGGGCGTTCCTTGATTCCGTACCAATCAGATCTTAATTCTTGAGACCTGCGCACTAAGAAAACAAAAAGACACCGTTAGGCTTATCGTGGGATTGTCTCCCACGATTATCCTCCGGCGTGAGAGTAAGTAATCGGTTTTAGGGTTTATAGAAGAGTTAGGGTTTGTGAGATCGTACCTTCGTGAGGGCTGAGGTGCCTTCTATATATGGACACGAAATCCTTATTAGTTTCGTGTTCCCCAATCTTTGGTCTATCCCGCGTAGGGCGGTTAATTGATATATATCCCATAAATAGAAGATATACTATCAAATCCATAAATATCGTTGGGTTTGGGCCATCGTAAGCCCAAACCATTAACGCAATAGCCCATATCGTGATGGGCTGGAGTCCATTCGTGATGGACTTAAGTATGGGTCGGGTTCGTGACCCGAATACGGACTATACGTCATCATGTCCCCCCAGTCTAGTGTGCGCAATGCGAAATTGCGGATGCTAGACTTAACAATTGGAACGAAAAATATTTCTTGATGCGTAGCGGGGAAGTTTCAAGTATTTCCCGGCAAAATTAGCAAGTTAATCTAGTCCAAGTATCTTCTTCGAAAATCGTGAGGGTGGGTGAAAAAGTGCTTTACCTTTTGGGTTCCCAACCATCCGATTGGAGCAAGTGGGGTACACATGTCGTTCATCCACAAATACGTGTACCCTATATAAACTTGAGCCGTCATTTCACTGTGGTTATCACAGTAAAAAATCATCATCTTCCGCCATTGTTAAACCTCCAAACAGCGATCAAAAATCAACAAAAAACTAAGGTAATAGCGCGTGCGCTTATAATAGTTATTGAAGGTTAATCATGGTTCTTCAATTGTCTGATTTTACTTCCGAATTATCTGAGGATGATCTTCGTCAGTTCACCTCAGATTATTACATCCCACTCGCATTGCATCCGGTAATTCCGGCCGCAAATGCGTCGATAGCGGATTTCCCGCAAGGGAAAGTAGGGGTATATACGCGTTTTTTCGAATTCGCTAACCAGCGTGCGCCCATCTCCCTCTTTTTGTACGATATTCTCAATCACTATCGCCTTCATATTTCCCAGCTGCACTGTATAGGTGCAGCAAAGATAACTTATTTTGAGGTGAACTGTCGCTTATTAGCGATAGAACCAACAATTCATCTTTTCCGCGCGTTTTACCACACGTCGTGGTCAAACGGGTGGGTTTCCTTCTCTAAGCGCGCAAGGACACTGCAATGCTATACTGAGAAGTTAGATGCACTGAGGGATTGGAGAGAAAAATTCTTTTGGGTTGATAGTTCATTTTTCCCATTGATTTTTGAGTTCTATACTCGAGAATTATTACCGAGAGACGAGCGCCCCGACCCCAGATTGTATAATGTGGCTGATGCGGAGACGATCAACAACAATCGCATACCGATCAAAGCGTATCCCGAAGAGTTTTTGGTGCACATGGGCATTAGCCGTAATTACTTCGGTAGTCCAGAAGAAGTGCCAACATTTCTGGATGAAAATAGTCGGGGTGGGTGCTTGTCTCTTCCTTCCTCTTCGTTTAATAGCTGTAAGCGTTCTCCCTTAGTAGCGTATTAACACATTTTGTGTTTGTTTGTTGTTTGTTGCGCAGAGATGGATCTATTCCGTGTCGTGCATTTGGAGAAGCCGAAGCAGGTTATTGTGGGTGTGCGCCCTTTGAGGGATGGTGAGGAGCCTATTCTACAGGCTACCACAGGACGCACAATGGCGATTGCGCAGGAGGAGCCGGAGGGGACAGATGAGACTGTGGAGGTCCCCGCAGGTGTTACTATGGCTACTCCTCTGCGTAGCTTTCCTGGTCCTGATGCGTAAATCCCTGTGGAATTAGTGCATGTAGACTCGTCGGGGAGTGCTATGGATGAGTCTGAGGAGGAAGACCAAGGGTTAAAGCGTAAGAGGTCATCTGGTGATGATGGCGCAGGGCCATCAACTAAGCGTCCTGCTATTTTTGTCGACCGACCAACTGAAGAGGATGCGTCAGTGCATAAAACTCCTTCCCCCCAGTAAGTATTTGTGTCTTTAGATCTTCAGTCCTTTAATCCGCTATTAGTACTATAGAATAACTTTGTTATTTATGTGTAGTGCTGAGACTGCTGTTGGTGATGATGCGCATGTTGAGAAATCGCCTCCTAAAACTGATTTTGGGCCTGAGAGTCCAGTGGATGAGGAAAAATCTGCTGGAGATGCGCCAAGGAATAGTCTTCTAGAGGAGTTGGCGTTGGTTGCTGCGCACCAGGCTTCATTGGTTGCGCGGCTACAGGCTGAGTATGGTGGTGAGGGCAGCCTGGTTGCGCAGAAGGATAAGGAGATTGACCTTTTAAAGGCGCAGTTAGCTGATGCGCAGGCTGAAGTGAGAGCATCTGCAATGTATGACCAGAAAGTTGCTGATGAGAAGATGCTGCTCATGGCTGAACTGAATAAAGAGCGCATTGGAGCGAGAGAGTACAAGGCCTCCTGCCTTTGGGCAATGAGATATATGGAGCTGAACAAGGGGAAACTCATGTCTGACTTGGATGAATTCCGCAAGGCTGTGGAGAGCTTGCTGGAAAATCAGGAGAGGAAACTGCGCAAGCTCAGCATTGAGTATGATGAGGAGTTGTATCCTCATTTGGTGTCAACCATAGCTGAGCGCAGGTGGCTTATCAGCCATGGTTTGCGCCTTGCCGCTTTGGGTACTTTGGAGTCGCAGGAGGTGACGGGGGTATTTGGGGAAGTTGTTGAGTGTGCGTTGGCACGTGGCCAAGCGCAGGCTGTAGAAAGGCTTGCCGAGAGCAATTTGTTGACGGTGCCTATTACTCAGGTACCAGATTATAATGCCAACTCCTATGATGAGCTTGTCGCTGCCATGGAGAAGATGAAGCTTTTCGAGCTTCCTCATATTGCTCGCCTAGAGCGTGACCAGGATTTTCCTATCAGCGTGATTATGGAGGGTCTGACATTGACTAGGCACTCATCCGAAGACGCTGAGGAACAGTTTAACTACTTCCTAAAGCCAGACGTGTCGCAGCTACAAGTTCCTATATTTGCTCGTCCCCGTGACATCCTCAACCCTTTTGCGCTTGAGAAAGAAATTCCCTTGAAGGCGTCCTTAGAAGCGCATGAGATGAGACTTGCTAAAAAGAAGGGCCAAAAGGGGAAGGCCATTCTTTGTGGTCTTGGTGCGGCTCACATTCCCAGATCTGATGGGGTGCCTGTTAGCGTGCCAACGGTAGCACCCAAGGATGTTGAGCTGTTGCAGAAGCTTAAAGATGCTGGTAGTGTGGCGCGCCAAGCGGGTAGCTCAGGGCTTAGGCGTACTCGTAGCATGTCTTGGTAGTTTTGGTGCAGTGATTTTTTGTGGCATGTCCACTTTTTGTTGTACGTTGGATGTGTACTTTTGATGAACTTGTTATCCATAATGATGCGTTGATTTTTGAAAAATACAATTGTATGTATATTGTATCAAATTTTGAGTGTGGTTATAACGTTTGTACTTAGTTATTTTGTTTTTGCGTGAAAGATGTCTAAGAATTAAACCGCTTGTATAAACACATTTAAAGAAAGTTACAAGGATTCATAATCACTTATCCTTATCTTGTATGAAATTTATGACATAGTCGTGTATGACATGGTTGTATATAACATAATTGTGTATGAAATTTACAAGTTGTTGTGTATCCATCGTGGGGTGCACAAGTGTATGGATTGCAACGTGCTACTAATACCATACTAAGGGGTTAATTGTCTTAACTCCTATTTTGTTAAACGCGCACAGTGTGCATTAATGTGTATCCGTCGTGGGGTACGCATGGAACTTACTCCAACGTCTTGAGAATAAGGTGTTTAACAAGGATGCGTGATCCGGTGTTGATAGGTTTGCAACCCTCTTACTCAACGAGTCATTTATTAGGTTTACTCATCCTTTTACCATCGTGGGTTTTTAATTAGTGCATGCACGCCATGTAGGCAAAAGATAGTATAACAAACAGTATTGAGACATAAATTATATGTAAGCAATAAAGTAAAGTGTGTCACGGAGTTAGCTAGAAACCGCAACATTTTATTAATACTTGCAAGTTTTTGTAAAAAGATAAAAAACATTTGTCTAAATGAAACAAAAAATGTAGATACACGGATATTTATTGAGCACTTACTAAAGTGCGTAGGTGTCCATGTATTGGGTCGTAACCTTTCCTAAAGATAGCATCTCTTGAGATTGCAGATATTCCATGTGCGTTGTAGCTCACGGCCATCCATGTCACGCAACTTGTACGCGCCTTGTCCTAGTGCTTCAATGACCTCATAGGGTCCTTCCCACTTTGGTCCAAGTTTACATGTATCTTCTGCGTAGCTTGCATCATTAGCGCGGTACACAGAGTCGCCTGGTCTGAATGATGTGCTTCGAACTTTAGCATCATAGTATCCCTTCATCTTTGACTTGGTTTTTGCCTCACGTATAGCTGCGCGCTCACGCCTTTCTTCCAACAGGTCCAAGTATATTCGTCGCTCTTCGTCATTGGTCGTGACATTAACTTCCGCGGTGCGGATAGTTGGCATCCCAATTTCAGCTGGTATGACAGCTTCTGTCCCGTAGACAAGGGAAAAAGGAGTGTCTCCATTGCTAACCTTGATTGTCGTGCGGTGCGCCCATAAGACATGCGACAATTCGTCCACCCATCTTCCTTTGTGTTTGTCCAGGCGCGCTTTAATTCCTTCGCCTAGACTACGATTTGCGCGCTCAACTAAACCATTGGTTTGTGGGTGTTTTACTGATGCGAAGTGTTGTGTGATATGTAACTCTGCGCACCAGTCTTTGAACGGGTTATCACGGAATTGTTTTCCGTTGTCCGAAACAATCTCCCCAGGTAATCCAAAGCGGCATACAAGTCCTCCCGCTGCGACAGGGAAGGGACCCGCGATGTCGATACCCCACTTATAGAATGGCCATGGAGAAGTGATAGGTGTTAGCTCTTGTTGTGGTCTGCGCGGGATGGGTCTATGAACTTGGCAGTCGTTGCATTTCTTTATCACATCGCGCGCATCACGGTGCATAGTAGGCCAGTAGTATCCTGAGCGCAATGCTCGCGCTACGACGGACCGTGGTCCTGAATGCATACTGCATGAACCAGCGTGGATCTCTCGGAGTACGTAATCTGCCTGAAGAGGTCCAACGCACCGAAGCCATGGTTGTAGGAATGAGCGCCGATATAGGATGCCATCTCTAACTTCGAACCTCTGCGCTGTGCGCCGTATCCGTCGAGCGTCCTTCTGCTCAGCGGGCAAGTTGCCCTTGCTTATAAATTCGATAATAGGAGTCATCCACGTAGGATTCTCTTCCTCTATTACCGTGGATACCTCCACCTCCGAGATGGATTTGTTCTTTCGGATCTCCACTAAAACTTGTTTTGACAGGTGCGCGAAGCTGGTAGATGTGATCTTGCTTAGCGAATCCACTTTCTTATTTTCACCTCTAGGAATTTGCTTAATGGTAAACCTGTCAAAGCCTTGTATTAGCGATTTGGTTTTGTCGAGGTATTGGACCATGTTATCCACTTTAGCCACATATTCGCCCAACACATGGTTGGCTACCAATCGGGAGTCCACATTTGCTTCTAGGTTACGTATACCCATTCGATTTGGAATGCGTAATCCAGCGATTAGGGCTTCATATTCTGCCTCGTTGTTCGTGGTTGTGAATTCAAAACGCAATGCGTAAGTGAATTCAATTCCTTCCGGATTAGTGAGGATAAGGCCGGCGCCCGATCCATCCACACATGAAGATCCATATGTAAACAAGACCCATGGTTCTTGTAATTCTACCTTGCTCGGTGGGGGTGCGTCATCGGTATCTGGTTTTTCGATGATGAAGTCTGCTAGTATTTTCCCTTTAACCGCAGTGCGTGGTCTGTAAGAGATGTTATACTCGCCTAATAGCACACTTCATTTTTGTAATCGCCCTGATGCGTCAGGTTTAGAGATAACTTGTTTGATAGGTTGGTCGGTAATCACTGCTATTGGGTGCGCTTGAAAGTATCTGCGCAGTCTTTTGGTAGCAAATACTAATGCCAAGACCAACTTCTCCATTGGGCTGTAATTGATCTCTGTTTTCTTGAGTGCTTTGCTCACAAAATACACCGGTGTTTGTACGGAATTCCTATCCGTCAGTAGCACTGCGCTGATCGCTCCATGGGTCGCGGATAAGTAGATGATTAACTCCTCCCCTGGTCGGGGTGCAACTAGCTTAGGAAGCGCAGCTATATGTTACTTAAGCTGTGTGAAAGCTTCTTCCGCTTCCGCAGTCCAACGAAAGTCTCCCTTTTTTGTACACTTCTTGAGTGTTTTAAATAAAGGAAGTGACTTATCCGCTGATTTGGACAGGAATCTGCTCAAACCGGCTAGCTTTCCATTTAGAGATTGAACTTCTTTCAACGTACGCGGTGAAGGAAGTTGGATGACAGCCTCTGTTTTTTCTGGGCATGGCTTAATGCCATCTGGTTCTATCAGATATCCTAGGAACATGCCTTCTGTAGCGCCAAAAGTGCATTTCTTAGGATTCAACTTCATGTTGATCTTTCGTAGTGTTGTGAATGTTTCTTCAATATCGCGCACCACTTCATCTTCAGTATGGCTTTTTATGACCAGGTCATCCACATAGACCTCGAGGTTGCGTCCCACTTGCTTCTCAAACGCATTATCTACCAGTCTCTGGTAGGTGGCGCCCGCATTCTTCAGGCCAAAAGGCATTTTTGTGTAACAAAAAACGCCTTGGCTTGTGTGGAAGGCTGTTTTTTCCTCGTCTTCCTTAGCCATTTGGATTTGATGGTACCCTTTGTATGCATCCAAGAAACATTTAAAGGGATATCCGCACAAAGATTCCACTTTCCAGTCTATCTCTGGTAGTGGGTAGCAGTCCTGTGGACATGCTTTGTTAAGGTCGGTGAAGTCCACACACATCCGCCAACTGCCATCGCTCTTTTTTACCATTACTGGATTGGAGAGCCAATCATGGTAATAGACTTCTCGCATGATGCCAGCGTCCACAAGTTTGTGTACTTCTTCCAGTATGGCTTTTGCGCGCTCTGGAGCCTGGCCGCGCTTTTTCTGCCTTACTGGGGAATATCCTTGTCGGATTTGTAACTTGTGTTCTGCAATCGAGCGTGGCACACCAGTCATGTGCTTTGGTTCCCATGCGAAGATATCCAGATTCCTTTGTATGAGTGCGCATACAGCCGCTCTTCCTTTGTCAGACAGCGACCCTCCAATCGACACTTCTTGTTCCGGATATTCAGGGTGAATTGCAACCTTTAGGTTTGGTACTTTAGCTGCGCTTTGTTCTGGGATATGTGTCGTTTCACATGTAATCGTGTTACATTCTTCTGGTGGCACAGCGTTGTTGTAAATGGTGACAATGCCGCCTTCTACTGGGAATTTGAGCATCCCATGCGCTGTGGATGGTACCGCGCACATCGCCGAAATTCCTGACCTTCCAATAATGCCATTGTATGGCGAAGGGGATTTGATGACCATAAAGTTCATCCAGGCTGTCGTGGAGTGTTCCTTATTACCAACAGTGACTAGTAGGCGCAGTTGCCCCATAGGCCATATCTTTTCTCCTGTAAAGCCAGTAAGTGCAGTCGTGGCTGGACTTAACTGTCTTTGTATCTCAGGGCGCAGTCTCTTGAAACAATGTTCATACATTATATCCGCTGATGCGCCTCCATCAACATACATGCGGTGGATGTCGTGACCCCCGCATTTATTTCAATGGTGAGTGGTTCGGCTACTGCGTTGTCCGCGGCCAAGGTAGGGAAAGAGATTTCGCTTCCATGAGAGAATTTCTGGCTCACTTTTGCCTAGTCTTTCGCTGCCATGATTGTATCATGTAGATAGTATCAGCTTTTTCCTTAGGCGCTTCTTTCTTGCCTCCGGTTCTCTGCTTGTCCTTCCCATCCTTAATATTTTTAACGAGGTGGTCCAATCTGCCTTCTTTCACTAGTTTCTCAATTAGTTGGCGTAATTGGACACACTCATTAGTGGTATGGCCCTTCTGTGCGTGATACTCGCAGTATCCGTTCCCTATGCGCCGATCTTCAGGGGTGCGCATAGGTGGGGGTCTTGGAAAGTTCGCACCTTCCGTCGCAAATATCTCCTTTGGAGTTTTTGTTAATGGGGTGTACTTGTCGTTTCCCCGTCCGACCCCTTGGGTGCGATAAGTTTTGTTACGATTGCCACTCTGGTCATTGGATTGTCTCCTTGACTCTTCTTGTGACCTATGATTCGAGTAGCCTTTCTTGCTATCCGCAGCGGCTGCTTCTCCTTGGACGAAGGACCTTGTGCGCTTCATGAGTTCGTCAAAGGTTTGGGGAACCCTATCGTTTAACTTTTTTATCAGATCTGGGTTATTGATTGCGTTCATAAACCCCGATATCTTTAGTATTTCTGGGCACGCCTTGACCTGCATGCATTCGTCCTTATAGTGCTCCATGAAAGCGCTTGTGGATTCCCCTTGGCGCCGTTTTACCCTAGCGAGCTCGACAGGGTTTTTGGCACACTTTTTTCTTTGAGTAAAGTTTAAACGAAACGCCTTTCGCAACTCTTCAAACCCACCGATGCTTCTGCGTGGAAGCTTGCTGAACCAGTTGCGCGCATTCCCTACTAATGTAGAGTTGAACATGTGGCACCACACAGGTTGTGGCCAATTTTCGATAGTGGCTGCTGATTCGAAAATTTTTAGGTGATCATCAGGATCACCTGTCCCATCATATGTTTTGACATTAGCAGGCATGCGCCTTCTCTTATTTTCTGAAAAATCGCTGATGCGCCTAGTAAACGCATCAACTTTTTGGCGACGCCAGGGAAGAGACATGTCTTCGTCTTCCTGGTCGCGGTATTTTCCCCTTGATTTCCAGTGTCCGGTTTCTTTGTCCTCGTTGTCCGATGGAGTCACTTGAGGGTGAGCGTACTCTTTTGTGACGCTTGCGCCGACTATCATCGGAATCTGAGCTTGTTCCTATGAGGCGCTTGCGCCGACTATCCTCGGAGTCAGAGCTTGAAGGGCTTTCACTTGGGGAGCATCGTCACCCAAGCCTATCATGAACCCTGCGACTGCCAAGCCTAGTGTGGACATTGGCGCGCCGTTCCCCATCTTCATGCTCCTCAAGATGCTGAAAGTCGGCTGCTTCATTATCCGCAACATTCCTTCCAATCCTGGTAAACACTGGGTGTTTGCGGCTATCCCTCTCGCGTCTTTCCTTTCGGTAGCGCGGTGGGGATGCTTCATGCTCAGGGTCGAAGTTGAGCCTGGCGTGCAGACTTTGGCTTGACCTCTTTTTCGCCTCCTCTCGCATGAGCGCAGCCAAGGCTTCGTAGTTTTGAGATACGAAATCACTTAGCGCTAGTTCAGGCGTGACTCCTTCTAGTGCGAGGGAGTCTATTTCCAAAACAAGATCCTTGTTTCGGATAGGCGCATTTGGTGGCTCAGTGAAGTTTACTTCTGGCATGGGGAGAGGAGTGCGCTGTAGGTCTACCGCGCTAGTACTTGTTGTAGTAGCATTGGCAGTCATAGTGAGCGGTTCTATTGGAGTAAAGAGCAGATCTGAGTACAATCCTAAGCTTCTGGGCGTACTGGTTGTTCCAGAGGCCTGCTTAGAAGCCGCATCAGTTTACTGTTTCTTCCCTAGTAGGTCGTCATGCGTTTTCTTCGCATGCGGAGTCCGCTGATTTCCGTGCTTCGTCATTTTAGTTCTTAGGAAAGCTCTTAGTGTAGGGTCCCACGGATGGCGCCACTTGTTGATACAAAAGTTGGGCGTTCCTGGATTCCGTACCAATCAGATCTTAATGCTTGAGACCTGCGCAC
Source organism: Artemisia tridentata subsp. tridentata (assembly GCA_021014915.2). NCBI lineage: Eukaryota > Viridiplantae > Streptophyta > Magnoliopsida > Asterales > Asteraceae > Artemisia > Artemisia tridentata. Next base: position 121,267,753 of record CP139506.1, read on the forward strand.
TAAGAAAACAAAAAGACACCGTTAGGCTTATCGTGGGATTGTCTCCCACGATTATCCACCGGCGTGAGAGTAAGTAATCGGTTTTAGGGTTTGTAGAAGAGTTAGGGTTTGTGAGATCGTACCTTCGTGAGGGCTGAGGTGCCCTCTATATATGGACACGAAATCCTTATTGGTTTCGTGTTCCCCAATCTTCGGTCTATCCCGCGTAGGGCGGTTAATTGATATATATCCCATAAATAGAAGATATACTATCAAAGCCATAAATATCGTTGGGTTTGGGCCATCGTAAGCCCAAACCATTAACGCAATAGCCCATATCGTGATGGGCTGGAGTCCATTCGTGATGGACTTAAGTATGGGTCGGGTTCGTGACCCGAATACGGACTATACGTCATCATCACTGTTTTTAATAAGAAATTTTTCTAAACGATAACGCCATACGGCGCATCTGTTTTTAAAGATACGGCGTATCTATTATTTTAATTAAAAACAATTTTTGAATTATTAAACAGATACGACGCATCGATTTTTATCGATACGGCGCATCTTTCTGAATCAAAAATCTTGTATTTTGAAACGTAACGAAAATACGGCGCATTAACTTTTGTTAACACAACGTATTTAATTTAATAAATATAGTTGATTTTTGATATTCGCTTTGATCGTTCCACTACTCTCGTGCGCAAGTTGTTTACTTTTAGGATAAATGATGGCTTAAGCATCACTATGGAAGATTACGTCCTGTACCAAACCGAGAGACGCTAGCTGGAGTGATCAAACCATTGACGACTTAAATGCTGTAATAATACAACAAGAGTGGAGGAAAATTCAGTACTGGTAACATAGAACGTCTTTAATTCTTGAAATAATTCCAGGTAACCTCTACAATAATTCACCTGGCCTTAAAAAGAGTTCTCTACGAAATCTCTCTTAATTTCACTATACATTTATAATCTTGATTTTGTAAGCTAAAACAAAATATTTGTTCCTAACCCCGGAATAAATCATTATCTACTAAACAATAAGATTATAATTATTAATAAAACAAATATACTTGTTGATCTTATCTTGGATTTATATATATCATATGCCGTTTAACCCCAATTTGATGTATAAGGAATTGTGTTGCAGAGGCCGAGGTACGTTCCTTATTTAAATTTCATTCACTAACATAGCGATACGGCGGATCTAAATATCCCAAGCGCCGTATCTCTGACCTACTAGGACTCATTGACTAGTCAACGAAATTAAATAGATACGGCGCATTCCAATTTTTCAATGCGGCGCATCGCTTTGCCCTATAAATACGACGGGAATGCGCCGGATCTCAACTTTTTACCCCAAATCCTCACACAGTTAAAAACACACACACAGTAAAATTAAACCCTAAATCCGAGCATTTTTCTCAAATCAAACCTCTAATCCGATCTCTTAACCTACTCCTAATCATATAATTAAGGTAATTATTCTATTTCGATTTAATTTTGTTTAATATAAAAATTTGGGTTTATGTGATTAATTCGATTAGGGCTTAAATTATATAGGGAAATGATTACGACTTGCATTAGATGATTTCCCCCATATTGAATTTGAATAGATCATTGAATTTCGACCCGAATTGATTTGAGCAAAAACTAGGGTTTGGGGAAGTTATTTTGAATTTTAGTGGGAATATGGATTGGTGGTGATATAATAAAATTTTAAAACTTTTACAGTGGGTATTAGGAACTGTGATGTTAAGTGGGAGTTTACGTCACGGGTCCGGATTCTTGGAATGCGTGCCTGACCCCTTTTTATGCTAATAGATTGATAGATGCGGCGCATCTTAATTAATTGATGCGGCGTAACGACCTATTTCTAATTTAATATAATTTCATATACGCCGTATTACTAAATTTAGATACGACGCATCTCGATACGCCGTATCTCATTTCTTGCTCCTCATCTCTTATATTTCACAGATACGCCGCACTGATTTATCAGTTGCGTCGTATCTACCATATTTACAGAATGTTTTCTAACCTCAAAGATTTATTGCAGATGGCACTACCCGCAGCTGAGAACAGACATCCATGGCTCAACTTTGAGACTTTTGGACTGACTCCTGATACATTGGACGAGTATTTAAGGAGGCTTAGAGTTATTTACTTCAAGAGGATTTTTAGGGTCTCGGTTCTTGGTGAGGATATTGGATTGATTGGAGGGGGGCATGCTGCTGATAGTTTGCATCGTAGGTTGGAGATGGTGGTTAGTGATGATGATGATGAGGTAGTGTTTAGATCTTTTGCTTGGGAGAGGTTGTTTGGGGTCGATGAGCCTGTTATCAGAGAGCTTATGTTGGAATTCTTCAGTACTGTCCATTACAGGGAGACTGATACAGAGTTGGACACCGCCAACACTTTGGTTTTTAGGTTAGGGGGAGAGCACAGGAAGATGTCGATGAGGGAGTTTATTCTGGCTATGGGGTTACACACTGCTGAGGAGCTTGAGTCTGATGGTTTTGCCAGGTACTGGGCTGACAGTTTGAGGGTAGTTCCTGATAGGGCATTGCTGGGAGATTACTGGGATAGGATCTCTTCAGGGGGTGATATCGCTACTTTCACCCCTTCTTACACACTGATCAGGGAGCCCATGAGGAGGTTGTGCCACCGCATGATAGCTTTGTCCATTGCTGGGAGAGGTCAGTCACCCGAGAAGGTGACTACTCTTGACCTCTTCCTTCTGAGGAGCATGGATGAGGGGTTGTCGGTGAACATCCCCCACTTTCTGGCACATTACCTCCATCGGGCAGCTGCAGGGAGAGACAGGAGGAGTTAGATGACTGGTGGGCATTTTGTGTCTAGGCTGGCCCGCCATTTTGGAGTGATTGGTGATGAGATCCCTGCCGGTTTAGAGGTCGATGTGACTAGGCTGCCGGTTATTGACAGGGATTATTTGGTTAGACTTGGGATCTATCAGTTGGCTATGGGGGATTACTTTTGGGTAGCATTGGGGCCCGCTAGACCAGCAGATCCAGAGGCGGAGCAGGGAGGTCCTCAGGGAGCTCCGGCTGCTGCTCCAGCACATCAGGAGGAGCCACAGGCACCAGTACCCCCACCAGCACCTGTACGCACGGTGAGTCAGAGAGTTGAGGAAGTTGAGGGAGAGCTGAGAGCCTTGAGAGGCGTAGTAGATGGTATGAGGAGGGACTCGGAATGGCTTGTTACGAGTGTGAGCCGGCTTTTGGAGCATCAGGGTATTAGCCACACTCGCCCGGATGGTACTCAGGTTAGAGAGGAGACTCTCGCATACACTCGCAGAGTCCTGGCCAGGACAGATGGTGCCAGCACTTCCGGGACCCGCTCAGACGACCCTACTGACCCATGATATTTGGATTTGTTGTGTTTATTGACATTGTTCCACGTATATTATTATTATTATCTTGTTGATTGTACTCATTATTATTATCGTATATATTTGATGTTTCAGTTGATATTTCTTATTATGCTTGACAAAGACTGGCATTAAGTTCAGCATGAGAGTACGAGAGGACGTGAGAGATAAACCGTGGAACGAGTCATTTTACAACAGACTATTAACAGTCTGTCTGGTAACTACATGCGCCGCATCTGGTAAACAGATGCGACGCATCCTATCCTTTATTTCGTTTTATTTTATTTTTTATTTCAGGCCCGCAGAAGATACGGCGCATCTCAATCCTGAGATGCGACACATCTCCTGCACTAGTCATATCTTACTTTATTTTTCTGCATTTTTTACTTTTAACTTTAAAACTTTTTGTCAGTTTATCTAATACGGCGCATCCCTGGTTAAGGATGCGACGCATCTTCTATTCTGATTCGTATTTATTCCAGGCTCGATACGGCGTATCTTCTTCCATAAGATACGGCGCATCGACTGACCTGATGATTTTCATTTTAATTTTTACATTTTATTTTTACTAACTATTAATGTATTATGCAAGTTTGAACCTTCTTAACTCAGGTGTGTTAAAGTCTTGATGGTATTATAGATTCCTGCATTTCCTGTGGATACATCAAATATGAAGCTTAAACGTTCTCATCCACAAGAAAGATGATTTTTGCTCTTATACAAATAATGGAGGATCATACCGAGCAAATCTCAGAGGAGTTTTTCTGTTCTAATTCTTTTATTTTCAAGTTTTTAAACCTTTGATACAAACAACGAGGACGTTGTTTAACTTAAGTGGGGGGATTGGCGAATTAGAACACTTACTTCTCCTAAACTTTTCAAAATATGCTTAAAATGTGCTTAATATATCAAAATTTAAAATTTTAGCAAGTTTTTGTTTAAAGTCTAAATTACATAGCTGCACACATGACGTTATTTTCAAAAAATTGTGAACTTTTAAAAAATTCACAAATCTATGAGTGTGTCGGTGACTTGTAAACTTTAGAACTTGGCTTGTATACTATTCGAGACCACCATAATAAGTATTATTGATATAATTGGAACGACTTGTCTAAATTGGTAAATTTTTAGGATTACACCCAAATAGCCTTTATATGTTATGTGTTATTAGCTAACTACACTGGTTAGTTAACCCATGTATAAACCCTTTTGTTACTCTCACTTTTAGAGTAAGATACCCCTAGAAAAACACTCAGAGCCATTCCTTTCGTTTCTTACACCTTTGTTATAATGTTTCGTTACACCCTTACACCTTAGCCTACCCTGTAGATTAAAATCTGTGGTTGGTTAATTGCTTTAGGCAAAGTGTGTTTCCTTACATTACCTGTGTTCGCGTGAGTAATTCATTATCTATGGTTAGGTCGGGAAATTGCACAATGCAATTGGAGTGAAAGTAAATATTGTATATCTTTGAGTTTATTTTTTTGTGTGTTTACTATTTTCACTATTACCGTTATTTCTGAAAGTCATGGAAAGTATGGAAAAATTATCCAGAGTTATCGTTATAGTGATGTGGTGAAATTTTACACATCTATGTTTATGTTGATGTCAAAAAAAAATAAATAAATAAATAAAAAAATAAAAAATAAAAAGTTGGATGTTTATTTTAACCAACTTATGTAAAGTTTTGTATTAAGTGGTCGATATCACCACTATTTGTTGTATATTATATTTATGGATTGAATGGGAGTTGGACGTTATGGGAACGCCAACTAAGGATATTCTTTGATTAAGATCTTGTTGAGTATAATTCGTGTCTACCTAAAGCGTGTGTTTCAAGTGTTAAAGCGTGAGTTATTCTATGATATGAGTCTTATTCATGGGATGGTTGGGATAGTAATTAACCACACTTAGGATTTCGATTTATCTGTTTTGTTTATTTTTTCATTTTACACCAATTTATATCCCAAATATTATCCATACCCTATATTATTCTTTATCCAAACCTTTGATTTATAGAGATTAGGGATTTGAGCAATCTTAAGTATCGTAGTCATGGATTCGGCTATGTATTTATGATTTTGTCGCCCTTTTTGATATATTATTATTGGTGAAGATTACTTGGTCCTATCTTTAGCCTATTCGAGTTAAGGATTTGAGCAATTGCAAGTATCGTGTTCGTGGATTCGATCATGTATTTGTGATTTTGTCGCCTTTTCTGGAATTTGAGATCGATAGAGATTAAGGAGAATGATTAACCCTTAACCAACAAACCCTTTTTACCGCTTTAGACTTGTTATTCCTTGGCTTTAGTGGGGGAGATGTGTATATTGCCAAGCTTATGATAGAATATTCGTCACGACTGGACAGTTAAACGATTAGATTTGCTTTTATCAAATTATTTTATTTTACTTCTAATTCGTTAAGTGTTTGGTTGTGTGATTATGACAAAAATGAATACATGCTTACATATAAAAATAAATCCTAATTTCTTTTAGGATACATTTTCATAAGATTAATTCTAAGGTTTACTTGGGGACAAGTAAAGTTCAAGTGGGGGGATATTTGATGAACTCAAATAAGTACATTTTATTACCGTCATTTATCCTATTTATTTGACTTGTTTTATTATATTATCTGTGAGAATTGATACTTAATCGTTTACTTTTGTAATTCTCAGGTAAAAACAAGTATTTGGTGAAACTTGGCGATTTTGGACTAATTATGAAGCAAAACAAGCAAGAAGTTAAGAGTCTACTGAAATGTACAAGATCAAGACTATTCTGCTCCAGATACGCCGCATCTTACTTATTACATACGGTGCATCACTATCAAGATTTCACAAGATATTATCCAAGACAGCAAGGACATGCGCCACATCTAAGAATGGAGTTACGCCGCATCTCAAGGCGGTGTATGAATATTCTGGAATATAATAACCTTGGACCCCACGTGAAGTTAAATCAATGCGCCGCATCTACTTATTCAATGCGCCGCATCTTACCTCAGACAGAAACTATACATACCCCAAGGCCAGACGAATTTCAAAAAGACTTAAGACTTTTGGTACGTACGATATACGAAGGACAGAAGCCCTAAGCCAAATTCAGACGAAGTAGCAACACAAGACACAACTTGAACAAAGATACAAGAGCTGTAAGAAGGTCCTGCATGTATTTAATTCATTAAGTAGTTTTGTTTTATTGTATTAGTACACTTTAATTGGTCAGGATTGATGGGCTTGTGATCATGGATTTAACCATGCACTTCGACTCCCCTTAAAATTGCTTTCCCATTAATTAAAGTTTATATGTTGATGTCTTTGGTGACTTTTATTAGTGCATTGATAACCTCTGTGTCTAGCTGAGCATTGCTTGGGTCGCCATGCCCCTTCCTCGCCTATTTATTAGATCGCCTATGCATTCTATCGTCTGTAGAAAAGTAGGAAGAAAGATAAATAGGATAGTCATAAGTAATCATTAAGGGTTTACTCGCCGATAAGATTAGAACCAACGAGAAAGGACTTAATCTCGGTGCGTTGCGTCGAACTATACACTTCATATAAAACTAGCAATAAAACAAGTGACAAGCTACTTAACTATCAGGACAAGTCTTCTTATTGTCTCAAGTATTTATCTGTGTACGTGTGTGCTACTCGCTGATTCGTGCTTATTAGTTTAGTTTATATTTAATCACAACTAAACCGTGCCAGTCTCTCAGGCTGAAACCCCCTTGCGTTAGATTAGGTTGTATAGCTAACTTATGGTATTAAAATACTGATTAGGATAACTAGATAATACGTTCCACTCTTAGTGATCGACACTCTACTTACCATTATATTCATACTGACCGGGTACACTGCTCGTTAAAGTGTGTGTGTTATTGATAAGTCGGCTAAATATAAATTTAAAACTTGAATATTGCTAAAACCACAACGACATACCGTGGGTATAAATTAGAGCATACGCACACGCGCATCAACAGATATAACGATAGCAAGCAGTAATAATGGGGTAGTGAAGTAAGTGAAACAATGCAAGGTATAACAAGAATTAGGAATGAATAAAAGGTTATGCAGATATATCCAGAGTTAAGAAATAGTTTACGACAGATAAGAGAAAAGGGAACAGTAATCCCAACCCGAGCCCAAGTCAAATCAAGTCAAGTCAAGTATCAAGTCAAGTATGTATTCGGAGGGGTGACCTCGGAATACTAAGTACAACGTTATAAGGTAACGTAAATAGAAATCCACTACGAGCCCAGAAACAGAACATATCATACTAATGTAACCATATAAGCATATAGAGGGGAGACCTCTCAGAATACCAGATAATATGAGGGGAGTCCTCAATAAACGGAGTGATCAGCTCCCAGAAATGTGAAAGACGTGTATCGCGCACACCATCAGTCACCAGATATAACAGAATATATAACAGATACAGATACATATACAGAAAAAAAATCTAGGATGCATCCATACGCCCCAGGTGGCCAAATACCTCCTCTACAAACCACAATTCAAATCAAATATGGGACGGGACAGGTCATCACTCTCCTTCCCTAGAGTCATGCCATCGGTGCATCAATGACATGGACATGAAACCCTCATGCCTAGTGAATGGCTCGTAGTCTCAAACTGTGGGTCAGGGTCAAGTATCAAATGTCCAAGTATCCAAGTTCAAATTTAATATCAAGTGGTTCAAGTCCAATTTCCATTTCAATTATATCAGAAGGTTCATATCAGATGATTCAATATCAGATGGTTCAATATCAGATGTTTATAATCAAAGTTTCATAGCAACAGTTCATTTAGAAAAAAAAAATGTTTCTATTTAAAAGTCCATTTAAAGCAATCTTTCAATAATGGTTTTCATAAAAATGATCTTACAAAATAGTTTTCATAAAAATGGTCTTTCAAAACGGTTTTCATAAAGATAGTTGATGCGTGGTTTTGCAACCTTACAACAGGTTTTACCTCTCGAGGGATCTCAAGAGGCTTACAACCCCACCAGGCAGTGTACCTGACCGATGTAGTATAGTGTAGTGGTAAGTACGGGGGATTGATCGTTCTCCACAGGGAATAGTGTTCGTTAGGTATGAAAAACTACTCTAATAGGTCTAAGGGTGAGAGAAGATTCTTTTTATGTTTTTACAATTTTATGAAAGCAAGTAAAATCTCGGGTTTGAAAGAGTGGGCGGAATTACTTGCTAGTCAACTAACCCAATTAACTACGAATGCAAATAAAATAAAATAACTGAAAATGAAAAGGTGGTAAAACTTATGTGGAGAGAAATGTGTTTACTTAGATTTCCTTATTACCTAACTATCTTTTACCGATTGATTAGTGTGTATTAGTTGCGTGGATGACGGGTGTATTCCTTAATACCAATCGTGAGGTGGCGTACGTACTTCCCCAACTCTACAAGCTCCTACTTCACTCCTATGTCAAGCCGGCTAGGAAGCTCCTAACATGGGATCACTAGAATTCGCTTGTGCATTAAATACAACCATAAAAACCTTTAGTACGCATTGGTTCATGTTTCTTAAGACGTTCAAGCAAGTTACCGTATAGGAAGTTAGCCAGTTTTCTTAAGCCTAACATAGATGAACAATCATCCAATACAACTAATAACACACTAATAACCAATAATCAATAGCTAGGTTTCATTAGGTCTAAGCAAACACAAAGAAAACCTAGCCTAGCATGTTAAACAAAAGACAAGAACAAGATAGAATCAAACAACACATAGACATATTGAATGATTAATTGATAACTTATCTTCAATGTAACATGGAAGATCTCAAGGCAAAAAGCCTTGAAAAAGCTGCTAAAATCGTCTTAGGGTTTCCTCCCAAAATTACACACAAAAGTTCCACACTAATGACAAAAAATTGCAAAACTATATATAGAGATTAAGGGCTGACGGCGTCACGTTATAGATTCTGACGCCGTCACCTCGCCGCTTTTAGGGTTCCCGGATGGCCTTCCTGACGCCGTCCCTCTTTAGACCTCCAAAATCCGTTCTGGCTTATCAAGGCTTGACGCCGTCAGAAATAAGCTTGACGCCGTCCCTCTTTAAATTAAGCCGTGACGACCTTGATCACTTCAAAGCGTGACGCCGTCAGATTTTTCAAGCAAAATTCTCTGGCTTATCATGAGTAATTTTCATATCCACCTTTTTCTTGCCAAGCCCTGACGCCGTCCAGGGCAATCCCTGACGCCGTCAAAGGTACTTTTCAGCCGATTTTGAGACTTTGTCGTTTTCTTCACTTTTATGCTCCAAAAACGTCCAAAATGCTTCCTTTTCCAGATTTCTTCTCCAAAGTACCTAAAATGACAAAAGGAGCGATTTAGGGCAATATTTGATCAAATAAATACAATTTAGGGCTTAAATGACCCCCTAAAAGCGGTACACTTTTTGCTTCATCAAATACCCTTACACTTGATATTTGCTTGTCCTCAAGCAAATGCGCTTTTATTCTAATCAAAATACAAGTTAGGGGTCATTTAACACTAATATAAAAGTAATTACAACAAATAGTCATTCCACTTTAATCATAATAAGCACGGAGATTACAAACTAGCACCTCACAAGTAGTGTTTAGATACTCACATCTCTCAGGTGTCATCAAAATAAATCTCATAAATGAAAACGGATAATATCTCTCACTACCTGTCATAGCAAATAGATTACCATAGGCTTGGGAAAGGATCGAAAACCTCCTCCACTAGGCGTAAGCACCTAAGATAAACTATCAAAGAGGGCTTTTACATGGGTTATAACGTTAGGTGTAGGGAAAAGGAAAACACGGTTTTGTTGGATAAAGGATATTTTACTGGTGGCGAGTTAAAGATCTTGATTAATTACATGTACTATACAATGTTGCTAAGCCAAGACTCGACTCATTCTTAAGCTAAAAACAAAATAACAAAAACATAAAATAAACATAAAATGAAACGGGATGGTAGTCCATATGTTTTTTCTATTTTTCGTTTTCTCATTTTTTTGCATTTTTCTTGATTTTTTTCTCTTTTTTTTTTTTTTTTTTTTTTTTTTTTTTTTTTTTGCATACACTTTTGCCCTACCATCCAAAATAATACATCATAGGGGCATTTCATTCCCCTTACACTTGAACTTTTACATAACTTTACAAATAACTATTCTAATGACTCGAATTAAGATAATCGAAAAACTTGGAGTACTTTTTTAAAATATTTAGCACATATGGGGGTAATAAATGATGTTCTTCCCCATTACTCCATTACACTAGTACTTTACCCATGAGTCCCAATCGTCCCAAAACAATATGTACAAGGATATGACTCGACTTAGCAACCATGTAATCAACTAGATAATTAACTTGGGTTTAAACAAATGTTGTCACAATAATGCACTAAAAATGAGTGCATACAAGGTAGGCTAAGGCGATTTGGGTGTACATTTAAGTGGGGTGTAAACAAATTCTTCCTTTAAGTAAAATACTTAAAGTTAGAAACGAAAAGATAGGCTCTGAGGGGTGTACTAGGGGTATCGTGTACTAAAAATGAGTACAGCGCAAAGGGTGTGGGAGAATTACTTGACCAATGTAGCCAAAGTAATTATAACAAAAACACAGGTGTAAAACAATGGGTTAATCCTAATGCCTCTTATCATGTAGTAAATCTAACTACACGAATGTAGTCTCACTGGTGGCCTTGGAATGGTCCTAACGCAAGTTCTAGAATCTAAGTGCTACCGGTACACACATCATAGCATAAATGCTTTTCCTACCAATTCTAGGGTCGAACCTCACATATTTGGGGGTGGAAAATTTTTTAGTGGTACGGTTTTTGTGCTAGTCATATAACTCCTATCCGTGAGACGCTCATTAAGATCAAAGTTTCACTCCTAAATGTTGTAAAAAATTTTAAATTTGGCACTAAAATTGCCCTAACAGGTATTTATCTCAGTTTTATTACACATCTACCATCAAACAAACAAAAATCAAGTGCAATTGCATTCTCTAATCGTACTTTTACCCCCCCTTACACTTAAGATGAACATTGTCCCCAATGTTCAAATAACAAGATGTAAAAGTAATAAGGTAAAAGAATGAAATCAAATACTCCCCTGATTCACTCGGTGGATAATGTGGTAACACGGTTAGATCTTCTTCCAAAGTAATGTTGAAGCTCCATGACTAATGCATCTCCATAAGCTTGATTCCACATACATCTCCTTGTCCAAAATAACCTGTTAAACCTGAGAAAACAAACACGAAAACCTGCATAACATCGGCGGGATAAACTCTATATATAAGGATATAATGCTTGTGGAATGATAATTTTGCAGATTCCTGGAGATTATAAGTTAGAGATTTAATAAAAACTTTTTATGAAAACAAAACTTTCAAAAATTTTCAGAAAATTAAACCTGACGCCGTCAGGTTGTAAATCCTGACGCCGTCAGAAATGATCTGACAGAATTCTCATGTAAAGTTTCCGGAAAATTTCTGGAAAAACCTCAACCCTTATTTCCTGGAATTCCTGCAAAATATCATTATGACTCGATACAAGCATTTGACTCAAACAATTACTAATATGTATGTTAATTTAATATTGTTATGATTCATGTTCATTTGTTCTAATAAACCGATTTGGATTTCCCTTACACTTATCTTTTGCAAAATACCTTTATATGTAGTTAAGACGAAGTTAAAAACAAGATAAAGCATTTTCACAATTTAGTTTCGAACATGAATCAATAATAATAAAGATTAAACATACATACGGAAGCAAATAAAATCAAACAAACAAATAAATAAACACACAAAGCAAATAAAGCTTGGGTTGCCTCCCAAGAAGTGCTTGTTTTTGTTCGAGTCACGAGCCTGACTCTACCCTTATTTAACGGATAAAGGAGAGGTTTTTCCTACACTTAGGATTAAGTGCGGGTGATAGTAGCAATACACACCATCTTGGTGGAAGTATGCCGCGTGAGGAAAGAGTGGTGAATGAATTATATACTCAAAGGGGTGTGCTCCTTTCATCATAACCTTACCTAGTTCACTTTGGTCAATGGGTGAATTAAAGTTTTCTCCTAAAAAGGGATCATCTTCTATCAACTTCGAGAGATTCCTAGTTGGGAATCCATCTTGACCTAATAAACCCGGTTTAAACCCATAATGTTTCTTGTGATCAATCATGAATGGGTGATGTAAGTATGTAAGGTCATGGTTCACTCCTATATTAGCTTCCACTCCACATGGCCTAGAGTCTACTACCTTAATATTAACATTACCCGGACTACATGGTTTGATGGGTGGATCGGGACCTTTTTTAATTCCTAAATTCACATCTAAAGATGGAAGATTAGGTAACGGTTTTGGTTGAGGCTCCGGTTCATCAAAACTAGGAACTTCCATATAACTAAAAGAAAGGTTATGACTACAAGTATTCAAACCCATATCCTTTAGTTGTGTTTGGTCCAAGGGTTCTACCTCTATTGGGGTTCCTATAGTCTCTTCTACTTCTTCTGGGTAAGTCACGGGTGGTGTGTGTGCCTCAAATGATGGTAGGACTTGTGGGGTACTTGGTGGGCTTATGTTACTTACCTCATCATTCCTTGTGTCAAGATCACCTATATCCTCATCATGTGTTTTAGTAGAATCTAACCCTAACATTTTCCCTAGTATCTCAAGTGCTTCTCTAGGCATCTCAACTTCTATATCTGAATCATAAGGAGCATCCTCAATATTCTGACTGCTATATTCAAATTGCCCAAAAGATTCATCATGTGTTTCTTGAGATTCATCGTCATCGATCATAAAACCTAGGTCTTTTTGATCAATGTGATCATGCTCGGCTAGATCCTCCATCACATCAAGATTACCTATGTGTTCATCATGTATTATGGTAGTGCCTAACCATGACATGCACTTAGGTGGCTCAACTCTACCCTCATGTGTGTCGTATATTTTGGTGAAATCTATCCCACTCATGCAACTAGGTAGTTCAACACTAACCATCTCAGAATCTTGGTTTGACTCTAAGTCCATGTTCTTAGAAACTAGGTCTTTTTGCTCATACAAATCCACTAATTCGTTCCACTTATGGGTCATGGTTAGGAAGCTTTCCTCAAAATTCATCCAAAGGGTCTTACTAAAAGGAATTGATCCTGATAATGATCGTCTAATAGAAATCACACATGCATAGAATTCATTAAACCCATCTAACTTTACCCCCAACTCCTCTTGGAAATCACTAAGAGCACACAAAAATTCATTGGAATGATAGGAAGCAAATCTATTAGTGAAATATAGTTGTTCTTCTATTGTCAATGATCTAAATGGAGTTTCATCCGCCATAGTGACAAATGAAAAATGGTTTTACAAACAAAGGGCACAAAGAAAAAGATAGACTAAAGAAAACCAAGAAAAATAAAATAAAAATCTCACTAGAAAGGAATCTAGTGAGTAGACCTAATAAAATAAAAATTCAACCTAAACAATAACTATCCCCGGCAGCGGCGCCAAAAACTTGATGCGTGGTTTTGCAACCTTACAACAGGTTTTACCTCTCGAGGGATCTCAAGAGGCTTACAACCCCACCAGGCAGTGTACCTGACCGATGTAGTATAGTGTAGTGGTAAGTACGGGGGATTGATCGTTCTCCACAGGGAATAGTGTTCGTTAGGTATGAAAAACTACTCTAATAGGTCTAAGGGTGAGAGAAGATTCTTTTTATGTTTTTATAATTTTATGAAAGCAAGTAAAATCTCGGGTTTGAAAGAGTGGGCGGAATTAGTTGCTAGTCAACTAACCCAAATAACTACGAATGCAAATAAAATAAAATAACTGAAAATGAAAAGGTGGTAAAACTTATGTGGAGAGAAATGTGTTTACTTAGATTTCCTTATTCCCTAACTATCTTTTACCGATTGATTAGTGTGTATTAGTTGCGTGGATGACGGGTGTATTCCTTAATACCAATCGTGGGGTGGCGTACGTACTTCCCCAACTCTACAAGCTCCTACTTCACTCCTATGTCGAGCCGGCTAGGAAGTTCCTAACATGGGATCACTAGAATTCGCTTGTGCATTAAATACAACCATAAAAACCTTTAGTACGCATTGGTTCATGTTTCTTAAGACGTTCAAGCAAGTTACCGTATAGGAATTTAGCCAGTTTTCTTAAGCCTAACATAGATAAACAATCATCCAATCCAACTAATAACACACTAATAACCAATAATCAATAGCTAGGTTTCATTAGATCTAAGCAAACACAAAGAAAACCTAGCCTAGCATGTTAAACAAAAGACAAGAACAAGATAGAATCAAACAACACATAGACATATTGAATGATTAATTGATAACTTATCTTCAATGTAACATGGAAGATCTCAAGGCAAAAAGCCTTGAAAAAGCTGCTAAAATCGTCTTAGGGTTTCCTCCCAAAATTACACACAAAAGTTCCACACTAATGACAAAAAATTGCAAAACTATATATAGAGATTAAGGGCTGACGGCGTCACGTTATAGATTCTGACGCCGTCACCTCGCCGCTTTTAGGGTTCCCGGATGGCCTTCCTGACGCCGTCCCTCTTTAGACCTCCAAAATCCGTTCTGGCTTATCAAGGCTTGACGCCGTCAGAAATAAGCTTGACTCCGTCCCTCTTTAAATTAAGCCGTAACGACCTTGATCACTTCAAAGGGTGACGCCGTCAGATTTTTCATGCAAAATTCTCTGGATTATCATGAGTAATTTTCATATCCACCTTTTTCTTGCCAAGCCATGACGCCGTCCAGGGCAATCCCTGACACCGTCAAAGGTACTTTTCAGCCGATTTTGAGACTTTGTCGTTTTCTTCACTTTTATGCTCCAAAAATGTCCAAAATGCTTCCTTTTCCAGATTTCTTCTCCAAAGTACCTAAAATGACAAAAGGAGCGATTTAGGGCAATATTTGATCAAATAAATACGATTTAGGGCTTAAATGACCCCTTAAAAGCGGTACACTTTTCGCTTCATCAATAGTCTTAAAAATAGTTTTCTTAAAAACTTTTAGTAACTTTCATTTAAAAGTGGCATCGCATCTTTTTAAAATAGCTTTTCTCAAACATTTTCATATATAATTAAGAGGGTTTTCGCATCCAGTTATAATATCAAGTGAATCTTCAAAATATCTAAGGATTTGAATATTCATATCAAAGGGTGATGAACGAAGTATATCAAGTATCAAGGGAAACATGGCAAGGTTCAATTATCAAGGTTCACAGATCAAGGGAAGCATAGCAAAGGCATAGATTAAATAAAAAAGCCACAATAAGGAGGCTCAGATCATAATCAAACCAATATAGAAAAATGTAAGTGAAACATGAAGAACGAATCAAAGTATAAGGGAACATAGCAATGGCTTAGGTAATCCTATAGTGAATCAAGATCAAAAGTCATGAGGAGGACACCCTTACTGAGAAAGGGTAGAATATCTGTACCTTATACCGCAAGTGAAAACACATATAGAAATATAAAGATCGGAAACAAACTCCATCTTCAGCGAATCTACACGAATACATGGTCGTCTTATTATTAATATCTCATTTAAATCAGATTTCTCATTTTAGTCGGCTTTCTATTTGCAGCAGGTTTCCATGATTAGCAAGTTTCTATTTTTAGAAAGTTTCCTTATTTAGCAAGTTTCCAAAAATAGCAAATTTTCATAATTAGACAAATTCCATAAAGTAATTAGGTTAAGTCATTTATTAAATATTATTATGGAAATAGGGTTCATTTTAGCAAGTCATGATAGTTTAGGGTTCATTATGACAACTTTCTATATTTTAGGGTTTCAAATGCAAATATGCCAAAGTTAAGGTCCAAAATGCAAATATTACAAGTTATTCATTTTAATCCATAAGTTTACCATAATTACAATTCCAATCCTTTAATTTCAACAATTTTACAAGTTAAACCCTTTTATTAAATAAATTACAAATTAAACCTTATAATTAATTAAATTACAATTTAATCCTTATAATATTCATATTTACACATTAAGCCTTCAATTAACCAAAATTACACATTATAACCCCTTATATTTATATTTAAACGAAATACCTTCTATTTTACATAATTTACAAAACAAGTCCCTTTATTTTAATTACTTTCCATTCGAATTAACAATTTAATTAATTTACCATTTAAACCTTCTAAATTACAAAATTTACACATAACACCCCCCATACTATATTTTATACGATTAGTCCCGGGTCAAAAATCACTTGCAAAAATAACCCCCAAGTTTATAAAATTACAAAACACACCCTAATATTTTTAGTTTCAAATCGGTGGAATATTAAGCAATAAAACACTAACCCTAAAATTCCCCAATCATTATCAATCATCAAAACCACCTTAAAACACATTAAACACATCAGATTCATCATCAAAAACCTAACCCTAGTTTCATACGAATTGATTTTTATTTTTTTCTCTTTTTCTTTTAAATCCGGTTAACAATTAACTCACCAAGGATGATTTAAGCTTCAAAAATTACTAGGATCATTTTTCTAGTGTTATCTAGAACGAATAGGACCTGAGAAAAATAGTCTTGAAGGACACAAAATTCGTAAAAACCGATTCACAATTTATTTGGTTTTTAGGGTTTAAAATCGTATTTTAATTCAAACGGCCTGAGTAGCATGCATGGATTGTTATAGCTATTTTATATGGATCATATATGATGTAAGAAGAGTTATAAAAATACCAATTAACTTTTAGAATGATGGAATAAGGGTGGAGAATTAATACCTCTCGGCCAACATGAAAATTGAACAAAAACTGAAACCGAGTGAATCAAGCCTTCAAAAATCGAACTCCTTATACACTTCCTCTGGCACCCAGGAACTCAGGAAAAATGATAACTGGTCGTGGAAAAATAATGGTGGTCGATTTGGAGTTTTTGTGTGCTTTTAGGGTTTTCGGTATGGAAATAAAAGGAACAATTAAATAAGCCGTGTGGAGGGGGGAGGAGATAGCATAATTCACGGCCTACATTAATGGGGAAATCAAATTTACTGATTTTGTAGAGTTTCCTAATTTGTTTGATGATTATCTCTTAATTTAAATGGTTTTATATGTTTAACAAATAAATAATGTGTACATATATAATATTTTCGGTCCCTATGACTTTTTCATGTGTGACAAATATTTTTGTACATTGTAAAATATTAAAATGTAGTAATAAAATAAAAAAAAATTATCTTACTTCATATGTTGCTCATTTCCAAGAGTTTGGGATTTATTTGGTGTTTTATGCATTTATTAATTGAAATTTAAAGTTACAAGGGTATTTTGGTAATTTTGCATGTTTTGAAATTTTGGGTTTTACAACTTCTTCCCCTCTAAGAGAAAAATTTTGTCCTCGAAATTTGAAGTCGCAAAGTTAAACGAAGTCGTAGCAAATCGCAAAAGATCGTTAAAACATTCTCACGCCCGGGGAGGTTCATCCAAAAAGGATCTCCAAACCAATTAGTTTCTCATGACTCAATCAAAACAAGGTGGGTTCAAATTCTCAGAAGGAGACAAATTGGGTTGATTCTGATCAAAAGGTCCATGCAATATAAAATGGATGATAGGTGAATTTTCTGGAAAGCTCATACGGAATGCGAACAAGATTTCAAATCAAATTAACTGTATCAACAGTAGAGAGCTCTACAAAGAGTTTAAGATTCATAACTGAGGTCAATAGAATGCAAAACGAGTCAACAGAATGCAAAACGAGAATTCAAACTCATCCAGACATCTAATGAACAAAGGCAGAGTATACGCATAACGGTGAAAGCAGATTAAACGCATAGGTGGAATGAACCTAAAGTCTCACTAACGTAGATAATCTCAAACAGCTATTAGAATTCTAAGGCTTCTAAGGCACTCCTCGAAATATCCTATACCCACAACAAGTGCACGTTATATGACGTAAGTATTATCACGTTGGCCAGACGTCATAATACTGGCATCATATAAATATGCCCTCATGATAGTCATACTTTATCTCGAGTCGTGAGCAAAACAACCTATCTTAATCCACCTAGTACTTCTATAGTCTCAGAGGTCAACAAAATCAATGTCATAGTCAAGAGGGAAAACAAAACTACTTGCAAGAGCATCAGAATCCCAGATTGCTTAGCAGAAGTAAAGTACGCCGTCCACAAGCATCAGATTTCCCACAATACGCCAAAATTCCCTCAAAACAAAGCCATCATCGAACATACGAATAAACACGGAACTGAAATGCTTCTAGGGAACTTAAATCATCAGAGGATCTTATTACTATATAACGAAGCTAAAGTGAGTCCATCAATCTGGAAGTGAAACAAAATTGTGAACTTGTATCTGGTTTGCCAAGCCTCCTGCAGTTCTTCTTGGAATTTGATGGAGTAATATGAATTTCTGGCACGATCTTCAAATTCCTTTATCATCCAGTCTGCTTCCGCTCTCAATTCATCTTAGTACAACCAAGATGAATAGGGAAGTGAGACTACATGTCTTCATCAGCTCTCAATTCTTCTTCTGCATCGCCAACACTTCTGCCTTGTAAGGAATGTCTTCACTCTTCAGGGTAGCCACCGCCGTTGTCAACTCCAGGTCAGGCAGTGAAGTAATTCTTCTGATATGTTTCTAGTTGTCTTGATGCATACACAAAACCTTCTGTGTTGCAAGGGAGTATAACCGAGTCGCTTTCTGAAATGTCCCAAAATTTGTTCCGCCTGAAGGTATGGAAGCTAAATTTGTGATGAAGGGATTTAAAGAGATATCCTCAATTAAGAACACCGTTGTCTTAACAAATATCAACCTCCCAGAATGCACAAATGATCGTCAATTTTCTAAGAAGGTGCAAAAATGATTTTCATGCTCTTCCTCGTCTCCGAATGTACTGTTAAGTCATACAATGACTATTTGCCCAAGTACTCACGAGAAAACATCAAATTCACAAAACAGTCAGAGCTTTAGCTAATACTATTAGCGTCACTAACCGTCATAGCAATCGTTACGAATACGGAAGGCGATTTCAAGAATAATCTAAATTCTTACTTCCATCTAAAGGAAACTTCGCGATCTAAAATTTGAACAGGTACATAGTCCTTTTAGGGTGGAGAAATAATGGTTCCTAACAGCAGTACGGTTCAGCTTCTAGTAATCAATACATATCCCCTGTTACCATCCTTCTTTATCGCGAACGAAACTGAAACACGCCCAGAAGATACACTTAAACAAACTCACTTCCTGGTCCTTGGTTGTTGCTCTTCCCGGTTGTTCAAATCAACTGGTATGATCTCGGACACATCTGAAAGACATCTTCGCTTGGTGACTAGAAAATCTCTCGGTATCATGTCAAATCCTACTTCACACTCTGGTGGAAAGCTTGGTGGTTCAACCAGGAATCATATTCAGAAAACTCAGGGTGCCAAATAACTCTCAAGATAAGGTTCATTCATTGGTGTACGAAATGGGTTCTAGGAAAACTTCAAAACCGCGAAAGTAACACACGAGTCTCCAGAGTAATAGTGATAGCCAAAAGTTTAATAATCGGTAATCATGGTAGGGAGTTCAAAATTGTTTCAAACACCAAAGGTGAGACATAGGAGGATAGTTGTCAATATTTTGAATGCTTAATCAACCAATCCCTTATCAGAATAAAATCGGAGTTAACTATCCGAAGAAAGATAGGTCAACATAGCAAATCTTATCGTTCAAAGATGAGAGGAAAACATTCTTATACTTGTGGTTAAACACCCCAAGACTTCTCATAGGGACAGAGATGGGTAAGACGAAATCAAACAACGTCAGAAGATTCATAGATGCTTATCAAAAGCAAGAGACAAATCACATAATGTATCAAGTACGTCATCGCCATGGAGATTCTCAGAATGCCCGAAGAGGCATCAAAATGATTAACAAAAGGATCAGAGGTCAGAGTCGGAATCTGAAGATAAGGATCAAATAGTGTCAGGCAATTACTATGCAATTCTCAATGCCTTAAATCTTGAAGGCATCAGCTTTCAATCTCCAAGAGGGATCTCAACAGGCTTTAACCAAAAGTAAGGCACGAATCAGAGTGATGCGGGAGCAATAATACTTAAAAAATTGCCTTATAGTCTACCCATTCCTCACTGGTCAAAACTTAAGTTCATATTAAGAAATCCTAAAGCAAGTTCTCAAGGTGTTCTCCTATGTTCTTACAGTGGAAGCCTAATGGTCCAAAACTCACAGGTCAAGGGTAAATGTATTACAAGTCGCAGCCTGTCTCTGATACCATAATTGTAACACCCCAACCCGACAAGGGTAGAGATGTCACAATAATGGTTTCATATCAGAACAAACACAAGCCTATGACATAAATAATACAATTGAATTTCAATGGTTACAATGGAAAATCTGAAATTACAAGGTTACAAATGAGAATTACAATAATTTCTAAGTCTGAATATAAGCTCTTCTAGTCATCTCTAATCCAAAGTAGCTAGTAAGTCTTCTAAGTCCAAGGTACTCTCCACTCATACCCAGCTTCCAAACTAAAACCTGCCGCAGGAAAAGAATGCGGTTGAGCTACGAAAGCTCAGTGAACAGATATAACGATAGCAAGCAGTAATAATGGGGTAGTGAAGTAAGTGAAACAATGCAAGGTATAACAAGAATTAGGAAAGAATAAAAGGTTATGCAGATATATCCAGAGTTAAGAAATAGTTTACGACAGATAAGAGTAAAGAGAACAGTAATCCCAACCCGAGCCCAAGTCAAATCAAGTATCAAGTCAAGTATGTATCCGGAGGGGTGACCTCGGAATACTAAGTACAAGGTTATAAGGTAAAGTAAACAGAAATCCACTACGAGCCCAGAAACAGAACATATCATACTAATGTAACCATATAAGCATATAGAGGGGAGACCTCTCAGAATACCAGATAATATGAGGGGAGTCCTCAATAAATGGAGTGATCAGCTCCCAGAAATGTGAAAGACGTGTATCGCACACACCATCAATCACCAGATATAACAGAATATATAACAGATACAGATACAGATACAGAAAACAAATCTAGGATTTATCCATACGCCCCAGGTGGCCAAATACCTCCTCTTCACACCACAAGTCAAATCAAATCAGGGACGGGACAGGTCATCACTCTCCTGCCCTAGAGTCATGCCATCGGTGCATCAATGACATGGACATGAAACCCTCATGTCTAGTGAATGGCTCGTAGTCTCAAACTGTGGGTCAGGGTCAAGTATCAAATGTCCAAGTATCCAAGTTCAAATTTAATATCAAGTGGTTCAAGTCCAATTTCCATTTCAATTATATCAGAAGGTTCATATCAGATGGTTCAATATCAGATGGTTCAATATCATATGGTTCAATATCAGATGTTTATAATCAAAGTTTCATAGCAACAGTTCATTTAGAGAAAAAAAAAATTCTATTTAAAAGTCCATTTAAAGCAATCTTTCAATAATGGTTTTCATAAAAATGATCTTACAAAATAGTTTTCATAAAAATGGTCTTTCAAAACGGTTTTCATAAAGATAGTCTTAAAAATAGTTTTCTTAAAAACTTTTAGTAACTTTCATTTAAAAGTGGTATCGCATCTTTTTAAAATAGCTTTTCTCAAACATTTTCATATATAATTAAGAGGGTTTTTGCATCCAGTTATAATATCAAGTGAATCTTCAACATATCCAAGGATTTGAATATTCATGTCAAAGGGTGATGAACGAAGTATATCAAGTATCAAGGGAAACATGGCAAGGTTCAATTATCAAGGTTCACAGATCAAGGGAAGCATAGCAAAGGCATAGATTAAATAAAAAAGCCACAATAAGGAGGCTCAGATCATAATCAAACCAATATAGAAAAATGTAAGTGAAACATGAAGAACGAATCAAAGTATAAGGGAACATAGCAATGGCTTAGGTAATCCTATAGTGAATCAAGATCAAAAGTCATGAGGAGGACACCCTTACTGAGAAAGGGTAGAATATATGTACCTTATACCGCAAGTGAAGACACATCTAGAAATATGAAGATCGGAAACAAACTCCATCTTCAGCGAATCTACACGAATACATGGTCGTCTTCTTATTAATATCTCATTTAAATCAGATTTCTCATTTTAGTCGGCTTTCTATTTGCAGCAGGTTTCCAAGATTAGCAAGTTTCTATTTTTAGAAAGTTTCCTTATTTAGCAAGTTTCCAAAAATAGCAAATTTAAATAATTAGACAAATTCCATAAAGTAATTAGGTTAAGTCATTTATTAAATATTATTATGGAAATAGGGTTCATTTTAGCAAGTCATGATAGTTTAGGGTTCATTATGACAACTTTCTATATTTTAGGGTTTCAAATGCAGGATAAAGATCAAATAAAAAGACAAATATCCGTACATTACGTAAAAAGATTTTTTTTTTCAAAAAATTTCAAAAAAATTCCACAAGATCAGGTATGTTGGTACATGAAAAAGTTGTGAAGCAAGTTTTTCTAAAAGTTGATATTTTTTCCGAAAACAATTTATGAAAAAATACGTTTGTGCATTAAATCGCTTTTTTGTGCATCAAAAATTCGTTTTTGCACCCAAGTTCTCTTGACTTTTTTAATCAAAATAACATTGCGCATCTAACTAAAACAAGTTAAAAATTTTGTGCATCAAAAATTTTTTGCGCATCAAAATTCCTTTTTTTGTGCATTAAAAAAAACGTATAAAAACTCAAAATTAGAAAAACTTCTTTCACAAAAGTTTCATGCACCAACATTCCCGATCTTGTGGAATTTTTATGGATTTTTTCGTGAACTTTTTTGAAAAAAAAAATCTTTTTACGTAGTGTACAGATATTTGTCTTTTTATTTTAACTTTACCCTATGCAAATATGCCAAAGTTAAGGTCCAAAATGCAAATATTACAAGTTATTCATTTTAATCCATAAGTTTACCATATTTACAATTCCAATCCTTTAACTTCAATAATTTTACAAGTTAAACCCTTTTATTAAATAAATTACAAATTAAACCTTATAATTAATTAAATTACAATTTAATCCTTATAATATTCATATTTACACATTAAGCCTTCAATTAACCAAAATTACACATTATACCCCTTATATTTATATTTAAACGAAATACCTTCTATTTTACATAATTTACAAAACAAGTCCCTTTATTTTAATTACTTTCCATTCGAATTAACAATTTAATTAATTTACCATTTAAACCTTCTAAATTATAAAATTTACACATAACACCCCCAATATTATATTTTATACGATTAGTCCCTGGTCTAAAATCACTTGCAAAAATAACCCCCAAGTTTATAAAATTACAAAACACACCCTAATATTTTTAGTTTCAAATCGGTAGAATATTAAACAATAAAACCCTAACCCTAAAATTCCCCAATCGTTATCAATCATCAAAACCACCTTAAAAAAAATTAAACACATCAGATTCATCATCAAAAACCTAACCCTAGTTTCATACGAATTGATTTTTATTTTTTTCTCTTTTTCTTTTAAATCCGGTTAACAATTAACTCACCAAGGATGATTTAAGCTTCAAAAATTACTAGGATCATTTTTCTAGTGTTATCTAGAATGAATAGGACCTGAGAAAAATAGTCTTGAAGGACACAAAATTCGTAAAAACCGATTCACAATTTATTTAGTTTTTAGGGTTTAAAATCGTATTTTAATTCAAACGGCCTGAGTAGCATGCATGGATTGTTATAGCTATTTTATATGGATCATATATGATGTAAGAAGAGTTATAAAAATACCAATTAACTTTTAGAATGATGGAATAAGGGTGGAGAATTAATACCTCTCGGCTAACATGAAAATCGAACAAAAATTGAAACCGAGTGAATCAAGCCTTCAAAAATCGAACTCCTTCTACACTTCCTCTTGCACCCAGGAACTCAGGAAAAATGATAAGTGGTCGTGGAAAAATAATGGTGGTCGATTTGGAGTTTTTGTGTGTTTTTAGGGCTTTCGGTATGGAAATAAAAGGAACAATTAAATAAGCCATGTGGAGGGGGGAGGAGATAGCATAATTCACGGCCTACATTAATGGGGAAATCAAATTTACTGATTTTTTAGAGTTTCCTAATTTGTTTGATGATTATCTCTTAATTTAAATGGTTTTATATGTTTAACAAATAAATAATGTGTACATATATAATATTTTCGGTCCCTATGACTTTTTCATGTGTGACAAATATTTTTGTACATTGGAAAATATTAAAATGTAGTAATAAAATAAAAAAAATTATCTTACTTCATATGTTGCTCATTTCCAAGAGTTTGAGATTTATTTGGTGTTTTAGGCATTTATTAATTGAAATTTAAAGTTACAAGGGTATTTTGGTAGTTTTGCATGTTTTTAAATTTTGGGTTTTACAACTTCTTCCCCTCTAAGAGAAAATTTTCGTCCTCGAAATTTGAAGTCGCAAAGTTAAACGAAGTCGTAGCAAATCGCAAAAGATCGTTAAAACATTCTCACGCCCGGGGAGGTTCATCCAAAAAGGATCTCCAAACCAATTAGTTTCTCATGACTCAATCAAAACAAGGTGGGTTCAAATTCTCAGAAGGAGACAAATTGGGTTGATTCTGATCAAAAGGTCCATGCAATATAAAATGGATGATAGGTGAATTTTCTGGAAAGCTCATACGGAATGCGAACAAGATTTCAAATCAAATTAACTGTATCAACAGTAGAGAGCTCTACAAAGAGTTTAAGATTCATAACTGAGGTCAACAGAATGAAAAACGAGTCAACATAATGCAAAACGAGAATTCAAACTCATCCAGACATCTAATGAACAAAGGCAGAGTATACGCATAACGGTGAAAGCAGATTAAACGCATAGGTGGAATGAACCTAAAGTCTCACTAACGTAGATAATCTCAAACAGCTATCAGAATTCTAAGGCTTCTAAGGCACTCCTCGAAATATCCTATACCCACAACAAGTGCACGTTATATGACGTAAGTATTATCACGTTGGCCAGACGTCATAATACTGGCATCATATAAATATGCCCTCATGATGGTCATACTTTATCTCGAGTCGTGAGCAAAACAACCTATCTTAATCCACCTAGTACTTCTATAGTCTCAGAGGTCAACAAAATCAATGTCATAGTCAAGAGGGAAAACAAAACTACTTGCAAGAGCATCAGAATCCCAGATTGCTTAGCAGAAGTAAAGTACGCCGTCCACAAGCATAATATTTCCCACAATACGCCAAAATTCCCCCAAAACAAAGCCATCATCGAACATACGAATAAACACGGAACTGAAATGCTTCTAGGGAACTTAAATCATCAGAGGATCTTATTACTATATAACGAAGCTTAAGTGAGTCCATCAATCTGGAAGTGAAACAAAATCGTGAACTAGTATCTGGTTTGCCAAGCCTCCTGCAGTTCTTCTTGGAATGTGATGGAGTAATATGAATTTCTGGCACGATCTTCAAATTCCTTTATCATCCAGTCTACTTCCGCTCTTAATTCATCTTAGTACAACCAAGATGAATAGGGAAGTGAGACTACATGTCTTCATCAGCTCTCAATTCTTCTTCTGCATCGCCAACACTTCTGCCTTGTAAGGAATGTCTTCACTCTTCAGGGTAGCCACCGCCGTTGTCAACTCCAGGTCAGGCAGTGAAGTAATTCTTCTGATATGTTTCTAGTTGTCTTGATGCATACACAAAACCTTCTGTGTTGCAAGGGAGTATAACCGAGTCTCTTTCTGAAATGTCCCAAAATTTGTTCCGCCTGAAGGTATGGAAGCTAAATTTGTGATGAAGGGATTTAAAGAGATATCCTCAATTAAGAACACCGTTGTCTTAACAAATATCAACCTCCCAGAATGCACAAATGATCGTCAAATTTCTAACAAAGTGCAAAAATGATTTTCATGCTCTTCCTCGTCTCCGAATGTACTATTAAGTCATACAATGACCATTTGCCCAAGTACTCACGAGAAAACATCAAATTCACAAAACAGTCAGAGCTTTAGCTAATACTATTAGCGTCACTAACCGTCATAGCAATCGTTACGAATACGGAAGGCGATTTCAAGAATAACCTAAATTCATACTTCCATCTAAAGGAAACTTCGCGATCTAAAATTTGAACAGGTACATAGTCGTTTTAGGGTGGAGAAATAATGGTTCCTAACAGCAGTGCGGTTCAGCTTCTAGTAATCAATACATATCCCCTGTCACCATCCTTCTTTATCGCGAACGAAACTGAAACACGCCCAGAAGATACACTTAAACAAACTCACTTCCTGGTCCTTGGTTGCTGCTCTTCCCGGTTGTTCAAATCAACTGGTATGATCTCGGACACATCTGAAAGACATCTTCGCTTGGTGACTAGAAAATCTCTCGGTATCATGTCAAATCCTACTTCACACTCTGGTGGAAAGCTTGGTGGTTCAACCAGGAATCATATTCAGAAAACTCAGGGTGCCAAATAACTCTCAAGATAAGGTTCATTCATTGGTGTACGAAATGGGTTCTAGGAAAACTTCATAACCGCTGATGCGTGCGTGCGAGTGCTCTAATTTATACCCACGGTATGTCGTTGTGGTTTTAGCAGTATTCAAGTTTTAAATTTATATTTAGCCGACTTATCAATAACACACACACTTTAACCAGCAGTGTACCCGGTCAGTATGTATATAATGGTAAGTAGAGTGTCGATCACTAAGAGTGGAACGTATTATCTAGTTATTCTAATCAGTATTTTAATATCTTAAGTTAGATATACAACCTAATCTAACGCAATGGGGTTTCAGCCTGAGAGACTGGCACGGTTTGGTTGCAATTAAATAATAAACTAACTAATAGGCACGAATCAGCGAATAGCACACACGTACACAGATAAATACTCGAGACAATAAGAAGACCTGTCCTGATAGTTAAGTAGCTTGTCACTTGTTTTATTGCTAGTTTTATATGAAGTGTATAGTTCGATGCAACGCACCGAGATTAAGTCCTTTCTCGTTGGTTCTAATCTTATCGGCGAGTAAGCCCTTAATGATTACTTATGACTATCCCATTTATCTTTCTTCCTACTTTTCTACAGACGATAGAATGCATAGGCGATCTAATAAATAGGCGAGGAAGGGGCATGGCGACCCAAGCAATGTTCAGCTAGACACAGAGGTTATCAATGCACTAATAAAAGTCACCAAAGACATCAACATATAAACTTTAATTAATGGGAAAGCAATTTTAAGGGGAGTTGAAGTGAATGATAACATAACACAAGCCCATCAATCCTGATCAATTAAAGTGTACTAATACAATAAAACAAAACTACTTAATGAATTGAATACATGCAGGACCTTCTTACAGCTCTTGTATCTTTGTTCAAGGTGTGTCTTGTGCTGCTACTTCGACTGAATTCGGCCTAGGGTTTCTGTCCTTCGAATATCGTACGTACCAAAAGTCTCTTAAAGTCGTCTGACTTTGGGGTATTTATAGTTTCTGTCTGAGGTAAGATGCGGTGCATCTAATAAGTAGATGCGGCGCATTGACTTAACTTCGCGTGGGGTCCAAGATTAATATATTCAGGAATATTCGTACACCACCAGAAGATGCGGCGTAACTCCATTTATAGATGCGGCGCATGTCCTCTTGTATCTTGGATCGTATCTTGTGAAATCTTGATAGTGATGCGCCGTATGTAATAAGTAAGATGCGGCGTATCTGGAGCAGAATAGTCTTGATCTTGTACATTTCAGTAGACTCTTAACTTCTTGCTTGTTTTGCTCCATAATTAGTCCAAAATCGCCAAGTTTCACCAAATACTTGTTTTTACCTGAGAATTATAAAAGTAAACGATTAAGTATCAATTCTCACAGATAATATAATAAAACAAGTCAAATAAATAGGATAAATGACGGTAATAAAATGTACTTATTTGAGTTCATCAAATATCCCCCCACTTGAACTTTACTTGTCCCCAAGTAAACCTTAGAATTAATCTTATGAAAATGTATCCTAAAAGATATTAGGATTTATTTTTATATTTAAGCATGTATTCATTTTTGTCATAATCACACAACCAAACACTTAACGAATTAGAAGTAAAATAAAATATTTTGATAAAAGCAAATCTAATCGTTTAACTGTCCAGTCGTGACGAATATTCTATCATAAGCTTGGCAAATATACACATCTCCCCCACTAAAGCCAAGGAATAACAAGTCTAAAGCGGTAAAAAGGGTTTATAGGTTAAGGGTTAATCATTCTCCTTAATCTCTATCGATCTCAAATTCCAGAAAAGGCGACAAAATCACAAATACATGATCGAATCCATGAACACGATACTTGCAATTGCTCAAATCCTTAACTCGAATAGGCTAAAGATAGGACCAAGTAATCTTCACCAATAATATTATATCAAAAAGGGCGACAAAATCATAAATACATAGCCGAATCCACGACTACGATACTTAAGATTGCTCAAACCCCTAATCTCAATAAATCAAATGTTTTGATAAAGAACAATATAGGGTATGGATAATATTTGGGATACAAATTGGTGTAAAATGAAAAATAAACGAAACAAATAAATTAAAATCCTAAGTGTGGTTAATCACTATCCCAACCATCCCATGAATAAGACTCATATCATTGAATAACTCAGGCTTTAGCACTTGAAACACACGCTTTTAGGTAGACACGAATTATACTCAACAAGATCTCAATCAAAGAATATCCTTTAGTTGGCGTTCCCATAACGTTCAACTCCCATTCAATCCATAGATATAATATATAACAACTAGTGGTGATATCGACCACTTAATACAAAACTTTACATAAGTTGGTTAAACAAACATCCAACTTTTCCTTTTTCTTTTTCTTTTCTATTTTTTTTTTCGATTTTTTTTTTTTTTTTTTTTTTTTTTTTTTTTTTAACTTGAAACATAAACATGGATGTGTAAAATTTCACCACATCACTATAATGATAATTCTGGATAATTTTTCCATACTTTTCATAACTTCAGAAACAACGGTAATAGTGAAAGTAGTAAACACACGAAAAAATAAACTCAAAGATATACAATATCTACTTTCACTCCAATTGCATTGTGCAATTTCCCGACCTAACCATAGATAATGAATTACGCACGCGAACACAGGTAATGTAAGGAAAAACACTTTGCCTAAAGCAATTAACCAACCACGGATTTTAATCTACAGGGTAGGCTAAGGTGTAAGGGTGTAACGAAACATTTTAACAAAGGTGTAAGAAACGAAAGGAATGGCTCTGAGTGTTTTTCTAGGGGTATCTTACTCTAAAAATGAGAGTAACAAAAGGGTTTATACGGGGGTTAACTAACCAGTGTAGTTAGCTAATAACACATAACATATAATAGGCTTTTTGGGTGTAATCCTAGAATTTTACCAATTTAGACAAGTCATCCCAATTATATAAAATAATACTTATTATGGTGGTCTCGAATAGTATACAAGCTAAGTTCTAAAGTTTACAAGTCATCGGCACACTCATAGATTTGTGAATTTTTTTGAAAAATCGCAATTTTTGAAAATAACGTCATGTGTGCAGCTATGCAACTTAGACTTTAAACAAAAACATGCTAAAAATTTTAAATTTTGATATATTAAGCACATTTTAAGCATATTTTGAAAAGTTTAGGACAAGTAAGTGTTCTAATTCTCCAATCCCCCCACTTAAGTTAAACAACGTCCTCGTTGTTTGTATAAAATTTTAAAAACTGGAAAATAAAAGAATTAGAACAGAAAAACTCCCCTGAGATTTGCTCGGTATGATCCTCCTTTTGTATAAGAGCAAAAATCATCTTCTTGTGGATTAGAACGTTTAAGCTTCATAATTGATGTATCCACAGGAAATGCAGGAATCTATAATACCACCAAGGCTTTAACACACCTAAGTTAAGAAAAGTTCAAACTTGCATAATACATTAGTAGTTAGGAAAAATAAAACTTAAAAATAAAAATAAAAATTGGAAATCATCAGGTCAGTCGATGCGCCGTATCTTATGGAAGAAGATACGCCGTAGCGAGCCTGGAATAAATACGGATCAGAATAGAAGATGCGTCGCATCCTTAACCAGGGATGCGCCGCATTAAAATAAACTGATAAAAAGTTTTAAAGTCGAAAAGTAAAAAAAATGCAGAAAAATAAAGTAAGATATGACCAGTGCAGGAGATGCGTCGCATCTTGGGATTGAGATGCGCCGTATCTGTTGCGGGCCTGACTGACTCGACGCAGAACATAATAATAAGAATTTTCCGGGTTGTCTCCCGGTCAGCACTTGTCTTTATTCCAGAGTCTTTAAGTTAGACTCACGTTCAGCTCTTTACGTTGTTCTATTGATTCCCACATTGCCACGTAGGATCCATTTAGCAACGAATTCGTCACATATATATTCAGGTCCCAACTTCAACACTCCATTATAGAATCCTTCCATCAGTTGATATGGGTACTCTATTCCTCTCTTCATGTCATCATTACCAATAAAAAGGAATGGAGAAAATTTGTAGCAGAACCTATTAGTAGCATGCTTAAACCCAGGGTGAGTTCGGGGCATCATATAAGTGATAACGTCGTTTCCACATTGAAAGGTGATCTTTCCTTCAAATCGTTTTGCATTAATAGTGATCTCCCTACAAAATGGTTTTCCAACAATCACATCACCCATATCACAGTCACAATAGGAATTCATGTCTTCAACAACGGCGAACTCAGTAACAATAGTAAAACATCCAACGAAGACCGGGACATTAATGAAGGCTCCAACTACATTCTTTCCCTTATACTCCACTTTCTTTCTCATAATAGAATTGTAAAAGCTTCTTGACATGACATTGATCGACAAAATAGGAAAGAAATTGGCGTCAATACACTTGTACCCAATCATGCATGGGAATTGCAAATTGTAAGCACAATTGGCGTGGATCCTTCTCCCGTAATCCCAAGAACCATCATATCCCTCAAATTCATCGTAATTCCTAGTATTAATAACGTTGACTTTTGGACTATCCAGAATTTCTCCTTCTTCTATCTCAGATTCCGCATCATCCATGAACAGGTCATTGGATTCTAATGGTCCATCAAGGTCATTAAGTTCAATGTAGTCTCCATCGTAACGTTCGAGTGATTTATCGTGCACTAATATTCCATCCATAAAATTGGCTTCGAAGTCGAAGTCAATCAGTTCTCCGAATCCGACCATTTTCCTTCTGAAATAATCACGAAAGCATCAGTAGGATTTGTTCAAGAAAGTAATATATCAGAAAATTAACAACGAAAACGGAATACGAAAGATAAAAGTTACTGATATCTGCAGACGATGCGCCGAATCCAAAAAGTTGGATACGCCGTATCTTACAATCGTTAAAATTTAATCAGACTTTATTCAGAAAATAAATACGCCGCTTAGAAATTAGAATGCGCCGTATCAGTTTAATTATCAAAAATCGATATTTATTTAAAATCAAACGCGTCGTATTAACAAAAGTTAATGCGCCGTATTTTCGTTACGTTTCAAAATATAAGATTTTTGATTAAGAAGATACGCCGTATCGACAGAGATCGATGCGTCGTATCTGTTTAATAATTCGAAAACTATTTTTAATTAAAATAATAGATACGCCGTATCTGCTAAGGCAGATGCGTCGTATCGCGTTAACGTTTAGAAAAAATTTCTTATTAAAAACAGATACGCCGTATCTTGGGGAAAGATGCGTCGTATCGAATTAATTAAACGTGTCGTATTTTATAAAAATTAAATGCAATACGCCGTATCTGAGAAATCAGATGCGCCGTATCGTTTGAATAAGCTCAGTACAATGATAGCAGAACACAGAAAATACGAAAAATAAGTAGAGTGTCGATCACTAAGAGTGGAACGTATTATCTAGTTATTCTAATCAGTATTTTAATATCTTAAGTTAGCTATACAACCTAATCTAACGCAAGGGGGTTTCAGCCTGAGAGACTGGCACGGTTTGGTTGCAATTAAATAATAAACTAACTAATAGGCACGAATCAGCGAATAGCACACACGTACACAGATAAATACTCGAGACAATAAGAAGACCTGTCCTGATAGTTAAGTAGCTTGTCACTTGTTTTATTGCTAGTTTTATATGAAGTGTATAGTTCGATGCAACGCACCAAGATTGAGTCCTTTCTCGTTGGTTCTAATCTTATCGGCGAGTAAACCCTTAATGATTGCTTATGACTATCCCATTTATCTTTCTTCCTACTTTTCTACAGACGATAGAATGCATAGGCGATCTAATAAATAGGCGAGGAAAGGGCATGGCGACCCAAGCAATGCTCAGCTAGACACAGAGGTTATCAATGCACTAATAAAAGTCACCAAAGACATCAACATATAAACTTTAATTAATGGGAAAGCAATTTTAAGGGGATTTGAAGTGAATGATAACATAACACAAGCCCATCAATCCTGATCAATTAAAGTGTACTAATACAATAAAACAAAACTACTTAATGAATTGAATACATGCAGGACCTTCTTACAGCTCTCGTATCTTTGTTCAAGGTGTGTCTTGTGCTGCTACTTCGACTGAATTCGGCCTAGGGTTTCTGTCCTTCGAATATCGTACGTACCAAAAGTCTCTTAAAGTCGTCTGACTTTGGGGTATTTATAGTTTCTGTCTGAGGTAAGATGCGGCGCATCTAATAAGTAGATGCGGCGCATTGACTTAACTTCGCGTGGGGTCCAAGATTAATATATTCAGGAATATTCGTACACCGCCAGAAGATGCGGCGTAACTCCATTTATAGATGCGGCGCATGTCCTCTTGTATCTTGGATCGTATCTTGTGAAATCTTGATAGTGATGCGCCGTATGTAATAAGTAAGATGCGGCGTATCTGGAGCAGAATAGTCTTGATCTTGTACATTTCAGTAGACTCTTAACTTCTTGCTTGTTTTGCTCCATAATTAGTCCAAAATCGCCAAGTTTCACCAAATACTTGTTTTTACCTGAGAATTACAAAAGTAAACGATTAAGTATCAATTCTCACAGATAATATAATAAAACAAGTCAAATAAATAGGATAAATGACGGTAATAAAATGTACTTATTTGAGTTCATCAACCGCGAAAGTAACACACGAGTCTCCAGAGTAATAGTGATAGCCAAAAGTTTAACAATCGGTAATCATGGTAGGGAGTTCAAAATTGTTTCAAACACCAAAGGTGAGACATAGGAGGATAGTTGTCAATATTTTGAATGCTTAATCAACCAATCCCTTATCAGAATAAAATCAGAGTTAACTATCCAAAGAAAGATAGGTCAACATAGCAAATCTTATCGTTCAAAGATGAGAGGAAAATATTCTTATACTCGTGGTTAAACACCCCAAGACTTCTCATAGGGACAGAGATGGGTAAGACGAAATCAAACAACGTCAGAAGATTCATAGATGCTTATCAAAAGCAAGAGACAAATCACAAAATGTATCAAGTACGTCATCGCCATGGAGATTCTCAGAATGCCCTAAGAGGCATCAAAATGATTAACAAAAGGATCAGAGGTCAGAGTCGGAATCTGAAGATAAGGATCAAATAGTGTCAGGCAAT
Source organism: Artemisia tridentata subsp. tridentata (assembly GCA_021014915.2). NCBI lineage: Eukaryota > Viridiplantae > Streptophyta > Magnoliopsida > Asterales > Asteraceae > Artemisia > Artemisia tridentata. Next base: position 121,301,778 of record CP139506.1, read on the forward strand.
TACTATACAATTCTCAATGCCTTAAATCTTAAAGGCATCAGCTTTCAATCTCCAAGAGGGATCTCAACAGGCTTTAACCAAAAGTAAGGCACGAATCAGAGTGATGCGGAAGCAATAATACTTAAAAAATTGCCTTATAGTCTACCCATTCCTCACTGGTCAAAACTTAAGTTCGTATTAAGAACTCCTAAAGCAAGTTCTCAAGGTGTTCTCCTATGTTCTTACAGTGGAAGCCTAATGGTCCAAAACTCACTGGTCAAGGGTAAATGTATTACAAGTCGCAGCCTGTCTCTGATACCATAATTGTAACACCCCAACCCGACAAGGGTAGAGATGTCACAATAATGGTTTCATATCAGAACAAACACAAGCCTATGACATAAATAATACAATTGAATTTCAATGGTTACAATGGAAAATCTGAAATTACAAGGTTACAAATGAGAATTACAATAATTTCTAAGTCTGAATATAAGCTCTTCTAGTCATCTCTAATCCAAAGTAGCTAGTAAGTCTTTCTAAGTCCAAGGTACTCTCCACTCATACCCAGCTTCCAAACTAAAACCTGCCGCAGGAAAAGAATGCGGCTGAGCTACGAAAGCTCAGTGAACAGATATAACGATAGCAAGCAGTAATAATGGGGTAGTGAAGTAAGTGAAACAATGCAAGGTATAACAAGAATTAGGAGAAGAATAAAAGGTTTATGCAGAATATCCAGAGTTAAGAAATAGTTTACGACAGATAAGAGTAAAGGGAACAGTAATCCCAACCCGAGCCCAAGTCAAATCAAGTCAAGTCAAGTATCAAGTCAAGTATGTATCCGGAGGGGTGACCTCGGAATACTAAGTACATAAGGTTATAAGGTAAAGTATAACTAGAAATCCATACGAGCCCAGAGAAGACGAGAACAATATCATACTAATGTAACCATATAAGCATATAGAAGGGGAGGACCTCTCAGAATACCAGATAATATGAGGCTTGTAGTCCTCAATAAATGGTAAGGTAAAAACAGATCTCCCAGATAAATGTGAAAAACTATGGTATCCAGATATAGGACCAATACTAGGTCATCCAAAATGGAAGATTATAAATCAGAATATATAACAGATACAGAAAACAAATCTAGGACGCATCCATACGCCCCAGGTGGCCAAATACCTCCTCTACACACCACAAGTCAAATCAAATCAGGGACGGGACAGGTCATCACTCTCCTGCCCTAGAGTCATGCCATCGGTGCATCAATGACATGGACATGAAACCCTCATGCCTAGTGAATGGCTCGTAGTCTCAAACTGTGGGTCTGGGTCAAGTATCAAATGTCCAAGTATCCAAGTTCAAATTTAATATCAAGTGCTTCAAGTCCAATTTCCATTTCAATTATATCAGAAGTTTCATATCAAATGGTTCAATATCAGATGGTTCAATATCAGATGGTTTAATATCAGATGTTTATAATCAAAGTTTCATAGCAACAGTTCATTTAGAAAAAAAATGTTTCTATTTAAAAGTCCATTTAAAGCAATCTTTCAATAATGGTTTTCATAAAAATGATCTTACAAAATAGTTTTCATAAAAATGGTCTTTCAAAACGGTTTTCATAAAGATAGTCTTAAAAATAGTTTTCATAAAAACTTTTAGTAACTTTCATTTAAAAGTGGTATCGCATCTTTTTAAAATAGCTTTTCTCAAACATTTTCATATATAATTAAGAGGGTTTTCGCATCCAGTTATAATATCAAGTGAATCTTCAAAATATCCAAGGATTTGAATATTCATGTCAAAGGGTGATGAACGAAGTATATCAAGTATCAAGGGAAACATGGCAAGGTTCAATTATCAAGGTTCACAGATCAAGGGAAGCATAGCAAAGGCATAGATTAAATAAGAAAGCCACAATAAGGAGGCTCAGATTATAATCAAACCAATATAGAAAAATGTAAGTGAAACATGAAGAACGAATCAAAGTATAAGGGAACATAGCAATGGCTTAGGGAATCCTATAGTGAATCAAGATCAAAAGTCATGAGGAGGACACCCTTACTAAGAAAGGGTAGAATATCTGTACCTTATACCGCAAGTGAAAACACATCTAGAAATATAAAGATCGGAAACATACTCCATCTTCAGCGAATCTACACGAATACATGGTCGTCTTATTATTAATATCTCATTTAAATCAGATTTCTCATTTTAGTCGGCTTTCTATTTGCAGCAGGTTTCCAAGATTAGCAAGTTTTTATTTTTAGAAAGTTTCCTTATTTAGCAAGTTTCCAAAAATAGCAAATTTCCATAATTAGACAAATTCCATAAAGTAATTAGGTTAAGTTATTTATTAAATATTATTATGGAAATAGGGTTCATTTTAGCAAGTCATGATAGTTTAGGGTTCATTATGACAACTTTCTATATTTTAGGGTTTCAAATGCAAATATGCCAAAGTTAAGGTCCAAAATGAAAATATTACAAGTTATTCATTTTAATCCATAAGTTTACCATAATTACAATTCCAATCCTTTAATTTCAACAATTTTACAAGTTAAACCCTTTTATTAAATAAATTACAAATTAAACCTTATAATTAATTAAATTACAATTTAATCCTTATAATATTCATATTTACACATTAAGCCTTCAATTAACCAAAATTACACATTATACCCCTTATATTTATATTTAAACAAAATACCTTCTATTTTACATAATTTACAAAACAAGTCCCTTTATTTTAATTACTTTCCATTCGAATTAACAATTTAATTAATTTACCATTTAAACCTTCTAAATTACAAAATTTACACATAACACTCCCCATATTATATTTTATATGATTATTCCCTGGTCTAAAATCACTTGCAAAAATAACCCCCAAGTTTATAAAATTACAAAACACACCCTAATATTTTTAGTTTCAAATCGGTAGAATATTAAACAATAAAACCCTAACCCTAAAATTCCCCAATCATTATCAATCATCAAAACCACCTTAAAAAACATTAAACACATCAGATTCATCATCAAAAACCTAACCCTAGTTTCATACGAATTGATTTTTATTTTTTTCTCTTTTTCTTTTAAGTCCGGTTAACAATTAACTCACCAAGGATGATTTAAGCTTCAACAATTACTAGGATCATTTTTCTAGTGTTATCTAGAACGAATAGGACCTGAGAAAAATAGTCTTGAAGGACACAAAATTTGTAAAAACCGATTCACAATTTATTTAGTTTTTAGGGTTTAAAATCGTATTTTAATTCAAATGGCCTGAGTAGCATGCATGGATTGTTATAGCTATTTTATATGGATCATATATGATGTAAGAAGAGTTATAAAAATACCAATTAACTTTTAGAATGATCGAATAAGGGTGGAGAATTAATACCTCTCGGCCAACATGAAAATCAAACAAAAACTGAAACCGAGTGAATCAATCCTTCAAAAATCAAACTCCTATTTTTCTACATTTCCTCTAGCACCCAGGAACTCAGGAATAATGATAAGTGGTTGTGGAAAAATAATGGTGGTCGATTTGGAGTTTTTGTGTGTTTTTAGGGTTTTCGGTATGGAAATAAAATGACCAATTAAATAAGCCATGTGGAGGGGGGAGGAGATAGCATAATTCACGGCCTACATTAACGGGGAAATCAAATTTACTGATTTTGTAGAGTTTCCTAATTTGTTTGATGATTATCTCTTAATTTAAATGGTTTTATATGTTTGACAAATAAATAATGTGTACATATATAATATTTTCGGTCCCTATGACTTTTTCATGTGTGACAAATATTTTTGTACATTGTAAAATATTAATATGTAGTAATAAAATAAAAAAAATTATCTTACTTCATATGTTGCTCATTTCCAAGAGTTTGGGATTTATTTGGTGTTTTATGCATTTATTAATTGAAATTTAAAGTTACAAGGGTATTTTGGTAATTTTGCATGTTTTGAAATTTTGGGTTTTACAGTAAGGTTATCAATCATTTTGTCGGTGTGAGTGTAACCTGAATCCAGTTGTGGACTCATAGCAGATGTTGATGAATAGGGATGGTGATAAGCTTGGTCAGATGACAATTGGTTGATTGGCTGAGCACTTGCAACAAATGCTGGTGGATCATTTGATGCAGTTGGATTGATCTTTTCTCTCAACAGACGATCATAAGCAGCATGTTTCTCATGTTTTTGCAGGTAGGCATACAACTGTTCATAGTTTGTTTCTCTCAGACCTTTGTTGAGTTTTACTGCAGTAACAAATTTGTCCCATTCTGGAGTCATGTTGTTTACAAACTTTGAGTTAAGTTGGATGTTGGGCATAGTCATTCTGATGATCCTCATGTCATTCACCAACTTATGAAATCTCACATAGTAGTCTGTAATGTTCTCACCCGGGTTCATCTTAAAATGTTCAAACTCGTCATACAACTGTGACTCACGATCTTCCTTTGTGAGTTCTGATCCAGCTAGAAGCATTTTGACATTGTCCCACACAGCTTTTGCTTCAGTGTTGAAATTGATGAGTTTGTAAACATCTTTGGGCAAACCTTGAGTGACAATGTTGGAGGCTCTAATGTCGGCATCATACCTCTTCTTTTCTTCCTCATTAAGATCATTGTACGTTCAAGGTCTGTCGATTCCCAAAGTGACAGTACCGTCATCACCAGTAGTAACAACATCTCTGGTGGTGCCCATCTGAAATGGTCCTTCATCAATGGATTTAAGCATGTTAAATCCATTTTCTTTACCCAAGCAGTAAAGTCGTATTCGTTGTGCCCACGACTCATAGTCTGTCCTATCAAGCATAGGAGGATGGGTATCGGACCCAGCTGCTTAAATGTCATCAGATGCAGTGCTTGGAATAGTTGCCATACTATATACGGGATTTTACAATTCTTGAGATTTAAACCGAGAAATAAGTTCTTTCGCGAGATTTTACAAAATTCAAGAACAAACCGCTATTCCAAAACCGCTGAAGAGCTATTAAAACAGTAAGTATCAAACAGCTAAAACCCTAGGCAAACCGCTAATATCAAACCGCTAAACCATATAGTAAACCGCTAAGTCAAACCGCAAGTCCTGAATACCAAACCGCTATTCTCAAACCGCTGTAATTTAACCCAACCGCTATGATCAAACCGCTAAACCCAGAACCACGAAGACCAAAACCCCTGAAAATTAAACCGCTAAGAGCTAAATCGCTGAAATCAGAACCGCTAAGACCTAAACCGCTGAGAGCTAAACCGCTGAGACCAGAACCACTAAGACTCAACCCTCTGAAGATTAAACCGCTTAATCCTGAACTGCTACGATCTAAACCGCTGTAGGTTAAACCGCTGCTGCTAAACGACAAACCGCTAGAGACAAGGACTAACAAACCGCTACCACAAATGGACAAACCGTCCTTTTCAGTACTTTTTGTCCTTTACCAAATTTGGTTATAATCCAAACCGCTATCAAAGATTTAGACCAAACCGCCAACAATAATAACCTAAATAGCACAAACCGCTGCTAAGAATCCTTTACCGAGAGTGAAACCACTATGATGAAAAATCTTTCGAACACCAAACCGCTGCCAAGAAATCCTTCAAATCTTACACAAACAGACACTAACCAAGTTTTATGTTATCAAGGAAGATGTGAAACAGTTCAATGAACACAAAAGTACAAATATTCAACAGATTTAACCACAAACAAAGATTAAACAAGGATTTACGCACACTATATTATACGACCTAAAAAAGAACCAAAATCCACCCACGAATCTGAATATGCTCTTACACGAACCTAACCATGGCTCTTGATACCATTGGTAACATGTTCATAACATTCAAACACACAAACAAGGTGGATTTGGCCGGCGGTTTTAGAGAGATTTAGAGAGAGAAAGTGAGTTGGGAACTAGAGAGAGAAAATGTGAAATATTAGATTGAAGGTGTAAAGAGTTCCAACCCTCTCCCTTGGTGGGAGAGGGGTATTTATAGTTACATACTAGTTGCCCCGTGTGGGCTGTGGAGTGAGCTGACAGAGGGTAAAGACCCGACCCACTCCACGAATACTTAACTAACTAAACTAATACAAATAATAATATTAATATTACTAATATTCCTACGAGCTATTAAATGCTAATGAGTACTCGGGGTGATTGAGTCTTCAGATGAATATTTATATTCCTAACAGAGTGGCTAGGAGGGGTGGTGCAGCGCATCACTGGGTCCATGACGTCTTGTCTTCAATATCAGTATCACCTTAGTGAATGCCGATAGCAGATGTATTGACCCGGTTTCTGACCTAAGTTTTCATGGAGGGCTATTTCTTTTCACCCTTTCATTAAACTTTTCTTTTTAATTCTTCAACCCCTTCTTTCTCCTTTCTTATTTAGTCCTTTTTACAACCATACCTAAGGACTTCTAATTCTAATCTATTGGAATTGTCCTTGGGTAGATCCCTCCAGTTCTGGCGGATCATAGGACATAACCTAACCATAATCACCTTATTACTCCATGATTATCCTAGATTATCGATCAATTTCCATCAAACCTTTTGAAAATCTCTCAAAGTGTTTATGAGAAAACACATTTAGATAACACATTGAGAGTTTTTCATTTATGAAATACTCCCCCTTCACATCTGCTCATGCATTTTTTAAATAAAATTCACATGTTGGGTAGAGTTCGCACATTTTGAATTGATCGATTTTCAATTAATATGACCATTGCGAGACACATTTACATCACTGGTTAAACTAGCTTGAAGTTATTACCCGTCCCGGTCATATTAAAAGATCATCTCTCGAATTGGTACATTCTACTCGGACAAGTCCTTTGCGAGACACGTTTACATTACTGGATAACCAGCTTGAAATTATTACCCGTCCCGGACAAGTCTTTTCGATTTCGGACATTTAATTATCGTCAATTCGAGGGTTCATGCTGAGTCTTTTTGTAGAGCTCGACTTATTGACATTACTTTTTGATCACATTTAATCACGTGAGTTTAAAATTGGAACTTTTTGTTTTTCATTTTATACTCCCCCTTAAACAAAGCATATTTATAAACATGTGAGTTTAAAATCGGTTTAAGGGTTTAGGAGGGAGTTGTCTTGAGCACAGAATTTTGAGAAAGATTTTGAAATATCTCTTTTGAAGAATCTTGATTATGTGCTCAAGGATTTTATTTTTGCCATTAACATTACGAATCCTGATCAGAAATAATCAGAAGTCATCAATGTAGCGCGGGTTTCGTACTGAAATATACGAAAGCCGTTATGAAGAAAATTTTGAGAAACGACATGTTTTAGAAAAATTTTAAATGAACTCTCGCTCAAGCATCTGTACATGCCCGTAACATTGTTGAATGACATTTCTAGATACGTACAGAATATAGATTATACGAGAGACATGTCGTGAGAAGCATATTTTTGGTTTTTTTATTTTATATTGTTTTTGTATTTTTGAAACTTTTCTATTCTTATATTTTGTTTTTGTTGGTTTTCAAATTTTGTATTTTGTTTTTCAAAAATATTTACAGCGAAGCTTTTTGAAATAAATCAAGAAGATTCGAGAAGACTTTCTGTAAAACCCAAAATTTGAAATCTTGCAAAATGACCAAAATGCCCCTGAAACTTTAAAATTTAATTAAAGCATATATAAAGCACCAAATTAATTCCAAACCTTGGTAATGAGCTACATATGAAGTAAATTAATTTTGAGGCTACATATTAGTAATATACAATGTACAAAAAAATTATTTTGGCACCTCGCATTGTACCAAAAATTTTATAAAGTATTTAATTATATTTAGGAAAACCTTTAAACTAGATAATTACAATTAAATTAGGAAGTGATCAAGGAAAAAAAATATGATGTTGTCAAAGGGTGGGCCGATCCTTTAGCCCTCCCCTCCCCATTAATTTCGGCTCTTCCTTTTTTTATAACCAATCCCTTTTATTTTCTTTGAAAAACCGAAAACCCTAAATCAATCGACAAACAAAAATCTCTATCAGCACCATCCGATTTTCTGGAGGAGTTCTTGTATTTTTTTGGTGTTCATCTGAGTTTAAAGAAGCTAGGAAAAATAAGAATTGGGTTGTAGGAGGCTTGGTTCGATCGTGGTATTTTATTGTTCGGTTTAATCCATACGAGAGGTAAATAATCCCTACGACTGATCCGTACATTCTAAATTCAATTTAGTATTTTTATAATGTTATTTAGATCACATATAACTCATATAAATTAATAAGAGCGAATCATGCAAGCTTGTTTGGTCGTACGAAATTTTGAGAATAAAAACACACATAAAATCCAATTCGATCCATACGAATTTTCTGGGTTACAAATCTAATTTTTCTGGGTTCCATAATGATCATATAACTCTGTAAAAATAACCTTTTGATTTTTGGAAGCTTAAATCGATCGTTTTGAATTATTGTATATATCGGGTTTTAAGAAAAAGAAAGAAAAATGAGAAAAACCTAATCATGCAATTAGGCTTTATGTTTTTGTGATTGGATCTGATCATTTAATGCATGGTAATGATTGTATAATGATTATTGGGTGATTGGAAAAATTAGGGTTGAGTTTTGATGATTTAAAAAGTTTACCGATTTGAAAATAAAATTAAAAGGGTGTGTTTGGTCAATTTTGAAACTTGTGGGATATTTTTGTAATGTTATTTAGTCTGTGTAAATGTGTGAAAATTATAAAATAAGGGTTCTAAGTGTAAATATTGCGAGAAAAGGATTTAATGGGTAATTTAGTGTCGAAGTGAAAAATATTTAAAAAGGAGGGACTAAAAGTGTAAATTCTGGAAACTTGAAGGTGTCTCGTGTAAATAATGATATGAAGGGTGTAATGCATAATTTTGAATATTTAAGGGCTTAATATGTAATTATTAAAATATAGGATTCGAATTGTGTTTGTGGAAACTAAAAGGACTTGTTTTGTAAATTTTTGAAACTTAAGGATCATTCGTACCATATATAAAAATATGAGGTATATTCTGTTATTTGGTAAAATATAGTGCTTGGTGTGTAAATATAAATATAGTAAGGGTTAAATTGTGATTTATGTAATTATAAGGTTTATTTTGTAAATTAAATAACTAAAGGGGTATAATTTGTAAATTGCTAAACTTAAGGGATTAAAAGTGTCATTCTGAATAACTTCTGTATTAAATGAGTAAATTGAGATATTTTCATGTTAGACCTTTGACTTTGGAATATTTACAATTAAAACCCTAAAATATGGAAACTTGTTATATATAACCTTAAACTTTGGTAACTTGCTAAAATATACATTATGTCCATAATATTCCTAATTAATGACTTAACCTAATTACTTTTTGAAATTTGTCTAATTATGGAAATGGCTATTTTTGGAAACTTAATAAATAAGGAAACTTTCTAAAAATGGAAACTTGCTAATTTTGGAAACCTGCTATAAATGGAAAGTTACTAAAAATGGAAAGCCGACTAAAATAAGAAATCTGATTTGAAGAAGATATTAATAATAAGACGACCATGTATTCGTGTAGATTCGCTGAAGATGGAGTGTTTCCGACCTTTATAGTTCTTGATATGTTTGCGCTTGCGGTATAAGGTACAGATATTCTACCCTTTTTCAGTAAGGGTATTTTCTCCTCTCATGACTCATTGATCTTGATTCGTTTTAAGATTCCCTAAGCCATTGCTATGTTCCCCTACACTTTGGTTCGTTTGTTTGATTCATTTTGACTTTGATGTTCGATATGACCCTTTTTGCTTTGAGCCTCTATAATGATCCATTTGATATTCGTTCGTTACCTTGTGTTATTAGTATTCGAAACACTTGATGCTTCGAAGGTTCATTTGATTTTGGTAACTAGATGTGAAAACCTTTTTAATTATATCATGGAAATGCTTTGAGGAAAACTTATTTTAAAATGATGTTTATGAAATATGCGATACCACTTTTATTTGGAATCTTACTAAACTTTTATGAAAATTACTTTTAAAGACTACTTTTGTGAAAATAGTTAATAAAGATCATTTTGATGAAAATCATTTGATAAAGATTTAATTTAAATGAACCATTTGATTATGAACCTTTGATCCGTTCGTTTTGACTCATCGACTTTGATATTGGAGATAACCCTTTGCTATGAACCTTTGATATTTGGACTTTGACTATGATTCGATGACTTAGACTATTTGAACCTTTGCTTTGATTTGGACCTTTGACCTTTGACCCTTCAGTTTGATACCCGAGCCAAATGTGTTTCCTAGCCATGAAGGTAACATGGCCATGTCATTGATGCACCAATGGCATGACTTCCGTGTGGTCGAGTGATTTTCCACACCGTCCCCATTGTGATTGTGATATGCGCGCTTTATATTATTATGGCCAATGTGATTTGTGGGGGGCGTATGGATGCATCCTAGGTACGTATTTGTGATGTGATATGTGATATTATTCGGTGACTGATGCATGGGTGCAATCCACGTCTTTCACAAAATGTGGGTGTAAAACCCAAAAATTTCCATAATCTGAAATGACCTAAATACCCCTCTAATTTTAAAATTTTAAGAATTTATAAAATCATATAAGTAATATCATTTGAAATTAACCTAAAGAAATTAAAAACTAAGTACCTAATGAAGTAAGTTAATAAAAACTTTACATTATAATTTAATAGCCACAAAATAAATAATTCTCTGCACTTATTCTATAGTAGGCGACCTATGTATTGTAACCAAACCTTCACAAACTTTCAGCCAACATCAAAAGAAAGATAAGAATGCATTAAAGTTTGAAGATATCATAATCCCACAAAAATTGGGCCCTTCCTTACCTAACCAAATCAAATCACACGGTTTCTATAATTTTTATATACCGAATAATCTTTTCTTTACTCTGGGAAAACCCTAAAACCACAAGTCGACTGCTACTCTTTTCTTCTCTCATGTTCGGTTCAAAACACAGCAGCAAGGAGGTTCTTTCGTGCTCTACTTGGTAGTGTTGTCGCGGTGCTCTACAGCATGTTCGAAGAAGGTTATCGTTGGTGATTCCGTTGTTGTTTTGATCATTGTTTTGATCGTGGTGCATCCTAGATTTGTTTTGTTTCGAGGGATATATCATGATTTGATATGATTTGATTTGGTGACTGATGATGGGTGCAATCCAAGTCTTTCACAAGTTCGGGAGCTAGCTACTCCATTTGAAGAATGAGGACACTCCTCATATTATCTGATTATCTGAGAGGTCTCGCCTCTATATGATTTTGAGGATATGGTTACTATATTTGATTTGTTCGGGCTCGTGGTGGATTACAGACCCTCCATTTTCCCTTTCCTACTTTGTACCTTTGTCTATGCCTTATATTATTCCATTGCTATACCATATTTGTTCGTTTGCTTTTGCTTTCGTTTTCGTTCATTATATATCTGTTCACTAGGCTTTTTAAGCTCAGCCGCATTTCTTTTCCTGCGGCAGGTTTTACTTGGAAGATGGGTATGAGTGAAGAGACTTTTGGACTTAGAAGGCTTGATAGTTATTTTGGCCTAGAGATGATTAGAAGTTATTATATTGTAGAATTTGTATTCGCATTTGTAACCTTGTAATTTCAGTATTTCATTTGTAACCTTTGAGAATTCTTGTATTACTTGAAATGTATGCTTTGTTTTTATCTGATATGAAGCCATTAGTGTGACATCTTTACCCTTATCGGGTTGGGGTGTTACAATTTATGGTATCAGAGAGACAGGTTGCGATTCGTAATACATTTACCCTTGACCTGTGTAAGTTAGGACCACTAAGTTTTCCATGTAGGCGCTCGCAAGACAACCTTTGAAAATTTGCTTTAGGATCTCCCCATAGGAACCTAAGTTTTGACCGGTGAGGAATGCGTAGACTATAAGGCATCTGTTTAGTTATCTTTGCTTCCGCATCACTCTGACTCGTGCCTTGCTCTTGGTTAGATCCTGTTGTTATCACTATTGGAAATTGAAAGCTCATACTTTGCACCACCTAAAATTTGAACCTGATTAAATCTTGAAGGCATTGAGAATTGCATAATAATTGCCTGACACTATTTGATCCTTATCTTCAGATTTTGACTCTGATCTCGGATCCTTTCGTTAATCATTTTGACGCCTCTTCAGGCATTCTGAGAACCTCCATGGCGATGATGTACTTGATGTATTCTCTTATTTGTCTCTTGCTTTTGATAAGTATCTATAAATCTTCCGACACTATTTGATTTCGTTTCACCCATCTCTGTCCTTATAAGAAGCCTTGTGGTGTGTAACCACGAGTATAAGAATGTTTTTCCCCCCTCACTTTTGAATGATAAAGCTTTGATTTGCGAACCGTCTTTCTTTGGATAGTTAACTTCGATTTTATTCTGACAAGGAATTTGTTGAGTGATCAGTCGAATATTGACAACTACCCTCCTATATCTCACCTTTAACGTTTGCAACAATTTTTGAACTCCCTACCATGATTACCGATTGTTAAGCGTTCGCTATTACTCTGGAGACTCGTGTGTTACTTTCGCGGTTATAAAGTTTTCTTAGAAACCTTTTCGTACACCAATGAATGAACCTTATCTTGGAAGCTATTTGGCACTTTGAGTCGTCTGAGCATGAACCTTGTATTGAACGTTATTTGGCACCCTGCGTTTTCTGAATATGATTCCTGGTAGAACCACCAAAATTTTTCCATCGGAGCGTGAAGTAGGATTTGACATGATACCGAGAGATTTCTAGTCACTAAACGAAGATGCCTTTCGGATCATACCAATTGATTGGAGCAACCGGGAAGAGCAGCAACCGAAGACCAGGAAGTGAGTTTACTTAAGTGTATTTTCTGGGCGTGTTTTAGTTTCGTTCGCGATTATGAAGGATGATGACCGGAGATATGTATTGGAAGCTGAACCGTATTGTTGTTAAGAACTATGTATTCTCCACCCTGAAACGACTATGTATCTATTCAATTTCGGAGTGCGAAGTTTCCTTCAGATGGAAATATGAATTGAGGTTATTCTTGAAATCACTTTCCGTATTCGTAACGACTGATATGACGGTTAGTGACGCTAATAGTATTAGCTAAAGCTCTGACTATTCTGTAAATTTGATAAATGATGTTTTCTCGTGAGCACTTGGGCAAATGGTCATTGTATGACTTAATAGTACATTCGGAGACGAGGAAAAGCATGAAAATCATTTTTGCACTTTGTTAGAAATTTGTCGATCATTTGTGCACTCTGGAAGATGTTTACAACTTATGATACCATTGAGAAATTTCGTGAACAGAGAGAAACAGCTTAGTTTGATTGAGAATGGAGTTTTGAAAAAGCTGAGATAGAAATTAGCTTCCATACCCTCGGGCAGAACAATTTTGGGATATTTCAGAAAGAGACTCGGTGATACTCCCTTGCTGCACAGAAAGTTTTCGTATGCATCAGGACAACTAGAATCATATCAGAAGAATTACTTCAATACCTGACCTGGAGTTGACAACAACGGTGGCTACCCTAAAGAGTGAAGACATTCCTTACAAGGCAGAAGTGTTGGCGATGCAGAAGAAGAAATTCCAGTCAAGATGGCGAACCTGGAGCTGATGAAGACATGCAGTCTCACTTCCCTATTCATCTTGGTTGTACTAAGATGAATTGAGAGCGGAAGCAGACTGGATGATGAAGAGATTTAAAGAGCATGCTAGAAATTCACATTACTCCATCACATTCCAAGAAGAACGGCAGGAAGCTCGACGAACCAAACACAAGTTTCCAATTATGGTTTCACTTCCTGATCGATGGACAGACGAAGACAGATTAACCGGACTTGAGGAGATTGGATGTGTTGGATGAACGGATTTTTGAAGCAGACCCTTTATGTTTGGAAGAATTGATTCTTTGAAGGCCGAAGTTCTTGGCGACTAACTTTCATTTCCGTTGACCCTCTTAAGCTTCGTTATATAAGTAATAAATTCTCTAATGACTCAAGTTCCCTAGTAGCATTTCAGTTCCGTGTTCATTTTTCGTATGTTCGGTGATGACTTTATTTTGAGAGATTTTGGCGAATTGTGGAAGATATGATGCTTGTGACGGCGTATCTCACTTCTGCTAGGCAATCTAGGATTTTGATACTCTTGCGAATAGTTTTGTTTTCCCTCTTGACTATGACATTTGATCTTGTGACCTTTGATGACTATAGAAGTACTAGGTGGATTAAGATAGGTGGTTTGATTACGACTTGAGATAAAGTATGATCATCATGAAGGCATAATTATGTGGTGCTAGTATTATGACGCCTGATCAACGTGATAATACTTGCACCATATAACATGCACTCATTGTGGCCATAGGATATCTTGGGGAGTACCTAAGAAGTTAGAATCTGATCTCCGTCGGATTATCCGTGATTAGTGAGACTTTAGGTTCATTCTACCTACGCGTATACTCTGTTTTCGTTCATTAGATATCTGGATGAGTTTGAACTCTCACTTTGCATTCTGTTGACCTCAGTTATAAATCTTAAGCTCTTTGTAGAGCTCTCTACTGGTGATAAAGCTAATCTGATTCAAAGTTCTGTTCGTATTCCATATAAGCTTTTCAGAAGATTCACCTATCATCTACTTTATGTTGTATGTTCCTTTTGATCAGAATCAACCTAATTTGTCTCCTTCTAAGGAATTTGAACCCACCTTGTTTTGATTTGAGTCATGAGAAACTATTGGGTCTGAAGATTCTGTTGGAAGAACCTCCCTAGGCATGAGAATGTTTGTGGCGATCTTTTGCGACTTGCTACGACTGCATCTAACTTTGCGACTTCAAATTTCGAGGATGAAAATTTTCTTTTAGAGAGGAAGAGTTGTAAAACCCAAAAATTTCCATAATCTGAAATGACCTAAATACCCCTCCAATTTTAAAATTTTAAGAATTTATAAAATCATATAAGTAATATCATTTGAACTTAACCTAAAGAAATTAAAACCTAAGTACCTAATGAAGTAAGTTAATAAAAACTTTACATTATAATTTAATAGCCACAAAATAAATAATTCTCTACACTTATTCTATAGTAGGCGACCTATGTATTGTAACCAAACCTTCACAAACTTTCAGCCAAGATCAAAAGAAAGATAAGAATGCATTAAAGTTTGAAGATATCATAATCCCACAAAAATTGGGCCCTTCCTTACCTAATCAAATCAAATCACACGGTTTCTATAATTTTTATATACTGAATATTCTTTTCTTCACTCTGGGAAAACCCTAAAACCACAAGTCGACTGCTACTCTTTTCTTCTCTCCTGTTCGGTTCAAAACACAGCAGCAAGGAGGTTCTTTCGTGCTCTACTTGGTAGTGTTGTCGCGGTGCTCTACAGCATGTTCGAAGAAGGTGATCGTTGGTGATTCCGTTGGTGTTTTGATCATTGTTTTGATCGTGGTGCATCCTAGATTTGTTTTGTTTCGAGGGATATATCATGATTTGATTTGATTTGATTTGGTGACTGATGATGGGTGCAATCCACGTCTTTCACAAGTTCGGGAGCTAGCTACTCCATTTGAAGAATGAGGACACCCCTCATATTATCTAATTATCTGAGAGGTCTCCCCTCTATATGATTTTGAGGATATGGTTACTATATTTGATTTGTTCGGGCTCGTGGTGGATTACTGACCTTCCATTTTCCCTTTCCTACTTTGTACCTTTGTCTATGCCTTATATTATTCCATTGCTATACCATATTTGTTCGTTTGCTTTTGCTTTCGTTTTCGTTCATTATATATCTGTTCACTGGGCTTTTTAAGCTCAGCCGCATTTCTTTTCCTGCGGCAGGTTTTAGTTGGAAGATGGGTATGAGTGAAGAGACTTTTGGACTTAGAAGATTTGATAGTTATTTTGGCCTAGAGATGATTTGAAGTTATTATATTCTAGAATTTGTATTCGCATTTGTAACCTTGTAATTTCAGTATTTCATTTGTAACCTTTGAGAATTCTTGTATTAGTTGATATGTATCCTTTGTTTTGATCTGATATGAAGCCATTAGTGTGACATCTTTACCCTTATCGGTTTGGGGTGTTACAGTGGGAGCTGATCACTCCAATTTGATACATGAGGACACCCCTCATATTATCTGGTTACTTGTGAGGTATCCCCTCTAGATTGCTACAGAATTGTGATATGTGATGTGATTTGTGTGGGCTCGTGGTGGATTACTGACCTTCCCTTTTCCCTTTCTTACTTCGTACCCTTATCTATACCTTATGATATTCCATTGCACTATACCATATATGTTCGTTTTCTTTTGCTTTCGTTTCCGTTTATTATATATCTGTTCACTGGGCTTTTTAAGCTCAGCCGCATTTCTTTTCCTGCGGCAGGTTTTAGTTGGAAGCTGGGTTATGAGTGGAGAGGACCTCGGACTTAGAGGACTTTGGTAGCTATTATGGATTAGCAATGATTAGAAGTCATTATATTTAGACCTAGTAGTTATTGAAATTTCCCATTTGTAACCTTGTATATTCAGTATTTCATTTGTAACCTTGTATTACTGTAATGTATGCTTTGTTTTGATCTGATATGAAACCATTATCGTGATATTATCTTTACCCATTTCGGGTTGGGGTGTTACAATTTATGGTATCAGAGAGACAGGATGCGATTCGTAATACATTTACCATTGACCTGTGTAAGTTTAGGACCACTAAGCTTTCCCTGTAGGCGCTCGTAAGACAACCTTTGAAAATTTGCTTTAAGATTTCCCTATAAGAACTTAAATTTGACCAGTGAGGAATGGGTAGACTATAAGGTATCTGTTTAAGTATCATGGTTTCCGCATCACTCTAATTCGTGCCTTGCTTTTGGTTAGAGTTTGTTGATATCACTTCTGGAAATCGAAAGCTTATGCTTTGCACCACCTAAGTTTTGAAACATAAATAAATCTGGAAGGCATTGAAAATTGCATAATAACTGCCTGACACTATTTGATCTCTATCTTCAGATTTTGATTCTGACCTCTGATCCTTTCGTTAACCATTTTGATGCCTCTTCGGTCATTCTGAGAATCTCCATGGCAATGACGTATTTGATGTATTCTCTTATTTGTCTTTTGTTTTTAGATAAGTATCTATGAATCCTTCGACGCTATTTGATTTCATTTCACCCACCTCTGTCCCTATGAGAATGTTTTGTGGTGTGTAACCACGAGTATAAGAATGTTTTCCCCTCACTTTTGAATGATAAAGATTTGACTTGTGATTCGTCTTTCTTTGAATAGTTAAACTTCAATTTTATTCTGGCAAGGAATTGGTTGATTGATCACTCAAATATTGACAACTACCCTTCTATGTCTCACTTTGACGGTTGCAACAATTTTGAACTCCCTACTACGATTATCGATTGTTAAACCCTTTGCTATCACTATTACTCTGGAGACCCGTGTGTTACTTTCGCGATTATGAAATTTTCCTTGAACCCATTTCGTATACCAATGAATGAATCGTATCTTGAGAGTTATTGGGCACCCTGCGTTTTCTGAATATGATTCCTGTTCGAACCCCCCCAAAATTTTTCCCACCTGAACGTGAAGTAGGATTTGACATGATACCGAGAGATTGTTGAGTCACTAAGCGAAGATGTCTTTCGGATCATACCAATTGATTTGAGCAACCGGGAAGAGCAGCAACCGAAGACCAGGAAGTGAGTTTACTTAAGTGTATTTTCTGGGCGTGTTTTAGTTTCGTTCGCGATAGAGAAGGATGGTGACTGGAGATAGCTGAACCATATTACTGTTAGGAGCCGATATTCCTCCACCCTGGAACGACTATACCTAAAAATCCAAAATGTGCAAAATGACCAAATTGCCCTTATAATTTAAAATTTGATTAAAAAGCTTATAAAGTACCAAAATAAATCCCGAACCTTTGAAAATGAGCAAGATATGAATCAAGTAATTTATATTACTACATTTTAACAATTTGGAATGTACAAAAATTAGTGAACACACACAAAATATGTATGGCCGATTTATATGTATTATTATTATTATTTAAAATTGAATATAAAGCAAATAAAATCAAGATAAGCTCAAATAAATTAGGAAATCATCGCAAATCAGTATTTGATCTCCTTTAGACTTTCTTGGACCGAAAATATATGCCCTCCCCTCTCTTTTTATACATGGCTTTTATTTTCTTTTCACAAAAAAAATCCGAAACCTTAAATAAACCCTAAATAAAATTCGACATTGCCTTCATACGATCTGGGAAAAATTAGTGGGTAATTTTCTGGTATTCTACAACATCTAAAGAAGCTAGGAAAATTGTTTGGAAGGTCGTGGGTTCATTCTTTGGGTCGCTACAATTTTTGGTTTGTCGATTTTAGTTCATACGATAAGGTACAATTCCAAAAATCCCTTCTACACGTTCGATTATTCAAGTAACATTTTTTTTGTGTTCTTAGTACCCTATAAGACCTGAATAAAATATATAACACGAATCATGCACACCTTATTGATCGTAATAATTTTGGAAGCTAAAAACGTACTAAAAATCTAAAATGAGCCATACGATTTTTCTGGGTATTGTGATTATTTTATTTGGACAATATATGAATGATATGGTCTGGGAAAAATGTTGTTTCGAATTATAGAAGCTTAGATTGATCGTGGTTAAATGTTGTAGCAATCGAATTTAAAAGAAAAAAAAAACAAAAAAGAAAAGGAAACCCTAAGGTAACGATTTAGGTCTAGGGTTTTTGGGTTGAATTTGGTTATTTATTGACTAATTAATGATGATTTAATGATAGGGTGATGATGGGTAAAATCTAGTTTTAGGGTTTTGTAAATTAAAAAAGGGTTAACGAATTGAAAATAAAACTAAAGGGGGTGTTTTCTAATTCTTGAAACCTGTGGGGTATTTTTATAATGTTAATTAGATCTGTGATAAAGTATAAAAATTATAACATGAGGGTCCTATGTGTAAATATTGCAAGAAAAGAATTAAATTGTAATTATCAGGTACGAATCATAATTAATTTAAGTTAAGGGACTAATATTGTAAATATTGAAACTTAAGGGATCAAATGTGTCATTCTGAATAAATTATGTATTTAAATCAGTAACATGAAATATTTTCATATTAGACCTTTAAATTTGGTGATTTTGCATTTTAGACCCTAAAGTATGTAAAGTTGCTAAAATCAACCCTAGACTTTTGGATCTTGCTAAAAGGGTACCCTATATCCATAATATACTTAATTATTATTTAACCTAAGTTAAAATACTTAAAACTTTCTAAAAATGGAAACTTACTAAATTTGGAAACCTGCTAAATCTGGAAAGTTACTTAAAATGGAAAGATAACAAAAAAATGGTAATTTGAACTTGAACCCCTTTGTAATTCCGCCTTCTACTTCTTTAGGTGTGAAGAAGGAGAAGCATTGATTCTGTTCCATGCTTGTTTTCTGTTGCTTATTCTCTTTGCTTTGCTCATAAGGTACAGATATTCTGCCCTTCTTGTAAGGGGCCTTCGTTTCTTTGATTTGATTCGTATTAGGGTTTCCTATGCCATTGCTATGTTCCCTTTGTTGTGAACCTTTGATATGAACCCTTTGCCATGAACCTTTGATATTTGGACTTTGACTCTGATTCGATGACTTAGACTATTTGAACCTTTGCTAAAAGTTGGACCTTTGACCTTTGACCCTACAGTTTGATACCCGAGCCAAATTTGTTTCCTAGCCATGAAGGTAACATGGCCGTGTCATTGATGCACCTCTGACATGACTCTAGTGTGTTTGAGTGATGTTACACACCGTCCCTTTTTGTATTTGATAAGAGCTCGACTACTACATATATTTGGCCATTAATTTGTTTGCAGGGGTGTATGGATGCATCCTAGATTTGTTTTGTTTAGTGGATTTAATATGATATGACATGATTTGATTTGGTGATTGATGTTGTGTGCATACACGTCCTTCACATATTTGAAAGGTCGCACCTCTATGGATACCATGACATTTGATTTGTTTTGTTTTGGGCTCGTGGTGGATTACTGTCCTACAGTTTACCTTTACCTTTCTTTGCATTTCATTTACCTTATTCTTATACCTTTACTCTTAACAACATTTGCTACATTTACATTTCATTATCCTTTATTACTGCTTTGTTTCCGTTATATCTGTTCATTGAGCTCTCGTAGCTCAGCCGCATTTCTTTTCCTGCGGCAGGTTCTTAGATGGAAGCTGGGTTTGAGTGAAGAGACCTTTGGACTTAGAAGACTTTGATAGTATTCTAAAGTAGAGGCTATTAGAAGGATTTGCATTTACAGACTTAGTATTTAGTTTTAGTTTCATTTGTAACCTTGTAATTCCAGTATTTCATTTGTAACCTTTGAAATTTCTTGTATTACTATAGATGTATGCTTTGTTTGATCTGATATGAAACCATTATCGTGATATCTTAACCCTTACCGGGTTGGGGTGTTACATATCCCCTCTAGATTGCAACAGAATTGTGATATGTGATGTGATTTGTGTGGGCTCGTGGTGGATTACTGACCTTCCCTTTTCCCTTTCTTACTTTGTACCCTTATCTATACCTTATGATATTCCATTGCACTATACCATATATGTTCGTTTTCTTTTGCTTTCGTTTCCGTTTATTATATATCTGTTCACTGGGCTTTTTAAGCTCAGCCGCATTTCTTTTCCTGCGGCAGGTTTTAGTTGGAAGCTGGGTTATGAGTGGAGAGGACCTTGTACTTAGAGGACTTTGGTAGCTATTATGGATTAGCAATGATTAGAAGTCATTATATTTAGACCTAGTAGTTATTGAAATTTCCCATTTGTAACCTTGTATATTCAGTATTTCATTTGTAACCTTGTATTACTGTAATGTATGCTTTGTTTTGATCTGATATGAAACCATTATCGTGATATCTTTACCCTTTTCGGGTTGGGGTGTTACAATTTATGGTATCAGAGAGACAGGCTGCGATTCGTAATACATTTACCCTTGACATGTGTAAGTTAGGACCACTAAGCTTTCCCTGTAGGCGCTCGTAAGACAACCTTTGAAAATTTGCTTTAAGATTTCCCTATAAGAACTTAAGTTTGACCAGTGAGGAATGGGTAGACTATAAGGTATCTGTTTAAGTATCATGGTTTCCGCATCACTCTAATTCGTGCCTTGCTTTTGGTTAGAGTTTGTTGATATCACTTCTGGAAATCGAAAGCTTATGCTTTGCACCACCTAAGTTTTGAAACATAAATAAATCTGGAAGGCATTGAAAATTGCATAATAACTGCCTGACACTATTTGATCTCTATCTTCAGATTTTGATTCTGACCTCTGATCCTTTCGTTAACCATTTTGATGCCTCTTCGGTCATTCTGAGAATCTCCATGGCAATGACGTATTTGATGTATTCTCTTATTTGTCTTTTGTTTTTGATAAGTATCTATGAATCCTCCGACGCTATTTGATTTCGTTTCACCCACCTCTGTCCCTATGAGAATGTCTTGTGGTGTGTAACCACGAGTATAAGAATGCTTTCCCCTCACTTTTGAATGATAAAGATTTGACTTGTGATTCATCTTTCTTTGAATAGTTAAACTTCGATTTTATTCTGGCAAGGAATTGGTTGATTGATCACTCAAATAATGACAACTACCCTTCTATGTCTCACTTTGACGGTTGCAACAATTTTGAACTCCCTACTACGATTATCGATTGTTAAACCCTTTGCTATCACTATTACTCTGAGACCCGTGTGTTACTTTCGCGATTATGAAATTTTCCTAGAACCCATTTCATACACCAATGAATGAATCGTATCCTGAGAGTTATTTGGCACCCTGCGTTTTCTGAATATGATTCCTGTTCGAACCCCCCCAAAATTTTTCCCACCGGAACGTGAAGTAGGATTTGACATGATACCGAGAGATTGTCGAGTCACTAAGCGAA
This sequence comes from Artemisia tridentata subsp. tridentata, assembly GCA_021014915.2. Taxonomy (NCBI): domain Eukaryota; kingdom Viridiplantae; phylum Streptophyta; class Magnoliopsida; order Asterales; family Asteraceae; genus Artemisia; species Artemisia tridentata. Next base: position 121,323,729 of record CP139506.1, read on the forward strand.
GATGTCTTTCAGATCATACCAATTGATTTGAGCAACCGGGAAGAGCAGCAACCGAAGACCAGGAAGTGAGTTTACTTAAGTGTATTTTCTGGGCGTGTTTTAGTTTCGTTCGCGATAGAGAAGGATGGTGACTGGAGATAGCTGAACCATATTACTGTTAGGAGCCGATATTCCTCAACCCTGGAACGACTATGTGTTTGTTTAAATTCGGAGCGCGAAGTTTTCCTTTCTGATGAATTGATTTTATTCTTGGAATCGCCTTCCGTATTCGTAACGACTGCTATGACGGTTAGTGACGCTAATAGTATTAGCTAAAGCTCTGACTGTTTCGTGAATTTGATAAATAATGTTTTTCTCGTGGGTACTTGGACAAATAGTCATTGTATTACTTAATAGTACGTTCAGAAACGAGGAAGAGCATGAAAATCATCTTTGCACTTTGTTAGAAATTTTATGAACATCTGTGCATTCTGGGAGATTGATATTTGTTGAGACAACGGTGTTCTTTGCCTGACCTGGAGTTGACGACAACGGAAACTACCCTGAAGAGTGAAGACATTCCTTACAAGGCAGAGGTGTTGGCGATGCAGAAGAAGAAATTCTAGTCAAGATGGTGAACCTGGAGCGGATGAAGACATGCAATCTCACTTCCCTATTCATCTTGGTTGTACTAAGATGAATTGAGAGCGGAAGTTAACTGGATGATGAAGAGATTTAAAGATCGTGCCAGAAATTCACATTACTCCATCACATTCCAAGAAGAACTGCAGGTGGCTCGACGAACCAGACACAGGTTCCCGATTTTGGTTTCACTTCCCGATTGATAGACAGACGAAGACAGATTAACCGGACTTGAAGAGATTGGATGTGTTGAATGAGCGGAGTTTTGAAACAGACCCTTTATGTTTGGAAGAATTGATTCTATGAAGGCCGAAGTTCTTGGCGACTAACTTTCATTTCTGTTGACCCTCTTAAGTTTCGTTATATAAGTAATAAATCCTCTAATGACTCAAGTTCCCTAGTAGCATTTCAGTTCCGTGTTCATTTTTTTGTATGTTCGGTAATGGCTTTGTTTTGAGAGACTTTGGCGAATTGTGGAAGATATGATGCTTGTGACGGCGTATCTCACTTCTGTTGAGCAATATGGGATTTTGATACTCTTGCGAATAGTTTTGTTTTCCCTCTTGACTATGGCATTCGATTTTAGTTGACCTCTGAAACTATAGAAGTACTAGGTGGATTAAGATAGGTGGTTTTGATTACGACTTGAGATAAAGTATGACCATCATGAGGGCATATTTATATGGTGCCAGTATTATGACGTCTGGCCAACGTGATAATACTTACATCATATAACGTGCACTTATTGTGGGCATAGGATATCTTGGGAAGTACCTAAGAAATTTAGAATTTGATCTTCGTTGGACTATCCGTGATTAGTGAGATTTTAGGTTCATTCTACCTACGCGTATACTTTGCTTTCGTTCATTAGATATCTGGATGATTTTGGACTCTCGTTTTGCATTCTGTTGACCTCAGTTATAAATCTGGAAAACTCTGTGAAGAACTCTCTGTTGTTGACACAGTCAATTTGATTGGAAATCTTGTTCGTATTCCATTAAGTTTCCTGAAGATTCACCTATCGTCCATTTCATGATCCATGAACCTTTTGATCAAAATCAACTTATTTTGTCTCCTTCTGAGAAATTTGAACCCACCTCGTTTTGATTTGAGTCATGAGAAACTTTTGGTCTGAAAATCTTTTGGAAGAACCTCCTCAGGCATGAGAAGGTTGTGATGATCTTTTACGACTTGCTACGACTTCATATAACTTTGCGACTTCAATTTTCGAGGACGAAAAAAAAATTAGAGGGGAAAAAGTTGTAAAACCCAAAATTTGAAATCTTGCAAAATGACCAAAATGCCCCTGAAACTTTAAAATTTAATTAAAGCATATATAAAGCACCAAATTAATTCCAAACCTTGGTAATGAGCTACATATGAAGTAAATTAATTTTGAGGCTACATATTAGTAATATACAATGTACAAAAAAATTATTTTGGCACCTCGCATTGTACCGAAAATTTTATAAAGTATTTAATTATATTTAGGAAAACCTTTAAACTAGATAATTACAATTAAATTAGGAAGTGATCAAGGAAAAAAAATCTGATGTTGTCAAAGGGTGGGCCGATCCTTTAGCCCTCCCCTCCCCATTAATTTCGGCTCTTCCTTTTTTTTTAGAGTAAAATGCAAGAATCGTCCCTGTGGTTTGCCCAAATTGCAGATTTCGTCCCTGTGGTTTCGAAAGTGCAGGCGGCCTCCCTGTGGGGAAACTTTGGTTCCGTTTTGGTCCCTGTGGTTTGCTCAAAATTGCAAAAATGGTCCCTGTGGTTTGCTAAAATTGCAAAAATGGTCCCTGAGGTTTGCTCAAAAATTGCACGTCCTGGGACCAAAACGGAACCAAAGTTTCCCCACAGGGAGGCCGCCTGCACTTTCGAAACCACAGGGACTAAATCTGCAATTTGGTCAAACCACAGGGACCATTTCTGCATTTTACTCTTTTTTTTATAACCAATCCCTTTTATTTTCTTTGAAAAACCGAAAACCCTAAATCAATCGACAAACAAAAATCCCTATCAGCACCATCCGATTTTCTGGAGGAGTTCTTGTATTTTTTTGGTGTTCATCTGAGTTTAAAGAAGCTAGGAAAAATAAGAATTGGGTTGTAGGAGGCTTGGTTTGATCGTGGTATTTTATTGTTCGGTTTAATCCATACGAGAGGTAAATAATCCCTACGACTGATCCGTACATTCTAAATTCAATTTAGTATTTTTTATAATGTTATTTAGATCACATATAACTCATATAAATTAATAATAGCGAATCATGCAAGCTTGTTTGGTCGTACAAAATTTTGAGAATAAAAACACACATAAAATCCAATTCGATCCATATGAATTTTCTGGGTTACAAATCTAATTTTTATGGGTTCCATAATGATCATATAACTCTGTAAAAATAACCTTTTGATTTGTGGAAGCTTAAATCGATCGTTTTGAATTATTGTATATATCGGGTTTTAAGAAAAAGAAAGAAAAATGGGAAAAACCTAATCATGCAATTAGGGTTTATGTTTTTGTGATTGGATCTGATCATTTAATGCATGGTAATGATTGTATAATGATTATTGGGTGATTGGAAAAATTAGGGTTGAGTTTTGATGATTTAAAAAGTTTACCGATTTGAAAATAAAATTAAAAGGGTGTGTTTGGTCAATTTTGAAACTTGTGGGATATTTTTGTAATGTTATTTAGATCTGTGTAAATGTGTGAAAATTATAACATGAGGGTCCTAAGTGTAAATATTGCGAGAAAAGGATTTAATGGGTAATTAAGTGTCGAAGTGAAAAATATTTAAAAAGGAGGGACTAAAAGTGTAAATTCTGGAAACTTGAAGGTGTCTCGTGTAAATAATGATATGAAGGGTGTAATGTGTAATTTTGAATATTTAAGGGCTTAATATGTAATTATTAAAATATAGGATTCGAATTGTGTTTGTGGAAACTAAAAGGACTTGTTTTGTAAATTTTTGAAACTTAAGGATCATTCGTACCATATATTAAAATATGAGGTATATTCTGTAATTTGATAAAATATAGTGCTTGGTGTGTAAATATAAATATAGTAAGGGTTAAATTGTGATTTATGTAATTATAAGGTTTATTTGTAAATTAAATAACTAAAGGGGTATAATTTGTAAATTGCTAAACTTAAGGGATTAAAAGTGTCATTCTGAATAACTTCTGTATTAAATGAGTAAATTGAGATATTTTCATGTTAGACCTTTGACTTTGGAATATTTACAATTAAAACCCTAAAATATGGAAACTTGTTATATATAACCTTAAACTTTGGTAACTTGCTAAAATATACATTATGTCCATAATATTCCTAATTAATGACTTAACCTAATTACTTTGTGAAATTTGTCTAATTATGAAAATGGCTATTTTTGGAAACTTAATAAATAAGGAAACTTTCTAAAAATGGAAACTTGCTAATTTTGGAAACCTGCTATAAATGGAAAGTTACTAAAAATGGAAAGCCGACTAAAATAAGAAATCTGATTTGAAGAATATATTAATAATAAGACGACCATGTATTCGTGTAGATTCGCTGAAGATGGAGTGTTTTCGACCTTTATAGTTCTTGATATGTTTGCGCTTGCGGTATAAGGTACAGATATTCTACCCTTTTTCAGTAAGGGTCTTTTCTCCTCTCATGACTCATTGATCTTGATTCGTTTTAAGATTCCCTAAGCCATTGCTATGTTCCCCTACACTTTGGTTTGTTTGTTTGATTCATTTTGACTTTGATGTTCGATATGACCCTTTTTGCTTTGAGCCTCTATAATGATCCATTTGATATTCGTTCGTTACCTTGTGTTATTAGTATTCGAAACACTTGATGCTTCGAAGGTTCATTTGATTTTGGTAACTAGATGTGAAAACCTTTTTAATTATATCATGGAAATGCTTTGAGGAAAACTTATTTTAAAATGATGTTTATGAAATATGCGATACCACTTTTATTTGGAATCTTACTAAACTTTTATGAAAATTACTTTTAAAGACTACTTTTGTGAAAATAGTTAATAAAGATCATTTTGATGAAAATCATTTGATAAAGATTTAATTTAAATGAACCATTTGATTATGAACCTTTGATCCGTTCGTTTTGACTCATTGACTTTGATATTGGAGATGACCCTTTGCTATGAACCTTTGATATTTGGACTTTGACTATGATTCGATGACTTAGACTATTTGAACCTTTGCTTTGATTTGGACCTTTGACCTTTGACCCTTCAGTTTGATACCCGAGCCAAATGTGTTTCCTAGCCATGAAGGTAACATGGCCATGTCATTGATGCACCAATGGCATGACTCCCGTGTGGTCGAGTGATTTTCCACACCGTCCCCATTGTGATTGTGATATGCGCGCTTTATATTATTATGTCCAATGTGATTTGTGTGGGGCGTATGGATGTATCCTAGGTACGTATTTGTGATGTGATATGTGATATTATTCGGTGACAGATGCATGGGTGCAATCCACGTCTTTCACAAAATGTGGGAGCTGATCACTCCAATTTGATACATGAGGACACCCCTTATATTATCTGGTTACTTGAGAGGTATCCCCTCTAGATTGCTACAGAATTGTGATATGTGATATGATTTGTGTGGGCTTGTGGTGGATTACTGACCTTCCCTTTTCCCTTTCTTACTTTGTACCCTTATCTATACCTTATGATATTCCATTGCACTATACCATATATGTTCGTTTTCTTTTGCTTTCGTTTCCGTTTATTATATATCTGTTCACTGGGCTTTTTAAGCTCAGCCGCATTTCTTTTCCTGCGGCAGGTTTTAGTTGGAAGCTGGGTTATGAGTGGAGAGGACCTCGAACTTAGAGGACTTTGGTAGCTATTATGGATTAGCAATGATTGGAAGTCATTATATTTAGACCTAGTAGTTATTGAAATTTCCCATTTGTAACCTTGTATATTCAGTATTTCATTTGTAACCTTGTATTACTGTAATGTATGCTTTGTTTTGATCTGATATGAAACCATTATCGTGATATCTTTACCCTTTTCGGGTTGGGGTGTTACACTTTCTAACTCTTCGGGAGTTAGGCTTCGCATTCCAATTCGACGAACTAAGTTTTCAAACCGCTCTTTTGGGAGGGCTTTAGTAAATAGATCGGCGAGTTGGTATTCAGTCTTCACGAAAAATAATTCAATAGTACCCTCTTCTACGTGTTCCTTTATGAAGTGATAGCGGACTCTAATATGCTTGTTCTTCGAGTGTTGAACTGGATTGCACGAGATGGCTATGGCACTTTTCGAGTCACAATACATAGGTATGCGGTCGAAAGAGAAACCATAATCTGTGAGTTGTGTCCTCATCCATAGAACTTGGGCACAACACGCAGATAAAGACACATACTCGGCTTTTGCGGTTGATAGCGCAGTACAGTCTTGTTTCCTTGATGACCAGCCTACTAGCTTTTCTCCCAAAAATTGTGCTCCGCCTGATGTGCTCTTTGCTGTAACTTGGCAACCGGCATGATCTGCATCTGAAAAGGCTATTAGTGTAAACTCCGAATCCTTCGGATACCAAAGTCCCATGTTAATGGTTCTTCGTAGGTACCGAAAGATCCGTTTAACCTCTTGGAGGTGAATTTCGGTAGGCCTTGCCTGAAACCGTGCTAATAAACAAACAGCAAAATGTATATCTGGTCGACTAGCAGTTAAGTACATGAGAGAACCAATCATGCTCTGATATTTCTTCGGATCCATGGGTTTCCCATATAAATCAGTGCCTATTTTTGGTGAGGTGACCATTGGTGTACCAACAGAGTCACAATTTTCCATTTCATTTTTTTTAAAATCTCAATAGTATATTTAGCTTGATTTAGAAAAATACCACATGGGGATTGATGAATTTGTAAACCAAGAAAGAATTTTAATTCCCCCATCATGGACATTTCAAATTTGCTTTTCATGAGATTTGCAAAATGTTTTGAATGTTTCGGATTAGTGGACCCAAATATTATGTCGTCTACGTAAATCTGAACAATCAAAATGTCATTTTTGAATTTTCCTGTAAACAAGGTCAGATCAATTGTTCCTTTAGTGAAATTATTTTGAAGCAGGAAAGATGATAATTCGTCATACCATGCCCTTGGGGCTTGTTTCAAACCATAGATAGCTTTCTTTAGCTTGTAGACGTATTCTGGATGATCTTTGTCAATGAATCCGTCTGGCTGACTCACGTACACTTCTTCTTTCAGAGTCCCATTCAAGAAAGCTGTCTTGATGTCCATCTAATAAACTGTGATGTTCTTGTGAGCTGCATATGCTAAGAAAATCCTGACTGCTTCAAGCCTTGCTACTGGCGCGAATGACTCTTCAAAATCTATCCCCTCTTCCTGTCTGAATCCTTTTGCCACAAGACGAGCTTTGTTGCGAATTACAGTCATCTCTTCATCCTTTTTGTTTTTCCATAACCACTTAAGATCAATGACGAGTTTGTCAATTGGTCTTGGAACTAAATCCCATGTGTCATGTAATTGATATTGGAGAAGTTCTTCCTGCATCGCTTCAATCCAAGCATTATCTGCCATTGCTTCCCGAATGTTCTTTGGCTCTATGAGACTGACTGAACAGACGTAGATGTACATGTCACAATCGGTGTGGAGTTGTTTTCTCGTCTGAATTGGCCTTGAAGGTTCACCAATAACTTGTTCTATTGGATGGTCTTTTGTCCACTGTAACGTAGAAGGGTACCTTGGATTTGACGAATGCGTGTTAGACGGTTCATGTAATCTGGAAGATGATTCAGCAGATTCCGTTCCAAATGGGTTTTCGAATGGTTCTTCGTCTAACACAGCATCGTTGTGGTCTTGCTCATCAACTCTTGGTAAAACAATCTCAATTACTGGAGTTAGTGGAGTAGATGTTGATGATGTGGAGGGAGTTGGTGCGCCAGCTTCGAATGTTGTTGATGCATCTTGATGTGGTGGTGGTGGTGGTTGTTGATTTTGAGCGGGTGCAGCGGAACGTTGTTGAGATGCATTTATCGAAGCGCCACCATAGTACTCATCATACATAAACTCTAAGAAATTATCCAATTCTTGATTTGTTGGTGTTTCGGTGTGAGTTGATGGAGCTCCTTGGGGTACGAGTCCTGAACTGATATGTCCAGAAGTTTGACTGTTTGGAGCGGGTCCTAATCCGGTATGATTAGAAGCCATTGGGTTAAGCGCAGGTTCTAGAGCGAGTCTCTCAGAAGCCATTTGTGAAATCTCATCAAATTTCACATTCATCGTCTCCATAATCTTTTTCGTTCTCCTGTTATACACCCTGAATGCCCTCGAGTTTTCTGAATAACCAATGAAGATTCCAATATCACCCTTAGCTTTCAACTTCCCCAGATCTTCTCTGTCGTTCGTTGGATAGCACAAAGCACCAAATACATGAAGGTAAGAGATATCTGGTTTTCTGTTGTTCACTAGTTCATACGGGGTTTTATTGAATCTTGGATGAACTAGGGATTGGTATTGAGTGAAACAAGCAGTGGCAACAGCATCGGCCCAAATCAGCATTGTGCGAGCAGCTTCCACAAGAGTTCGATTTCTTCTTTCAACTACCCCATTCTGCTGTGGAGTTCTAACAGCGGATGTCTGATGTGTGATTCCAGAATCCTCAAAGTATGTTCTTAACTCCTGATTTGTGAATTCCGTGCCATTGTCAGTTCTTACTATCCTAACTGGAGCTTGAAGTAAGACTTGAATTCGCTTCAGAAAGGTGATGATGATGCCTGGTGCTTCGTCTTTTGACCTCAGAAACTTTACCCAGGTATATCTTGAATAGTCATCGACGATTATAAGAATATACTTCTTCCCATTTATGCTTTGAACTCTCATTTGGCCACATAAGTCCATATGCAACAAATGTAACTTATCAACCGAACTGGGTACGGGTTTAGGTTTGTATGTTGCCCTTTTGCTTTTGCCTTGCTCACAGGATGGACATAAGTGTTCTTTGGTGTATTTGAACTTTGAGAGACCGTTGACGATGTTGTCTTTGGCAAGCTTGTTGATGGTGTCAAAGTTAAGATGGGACAGACGTCTATGCCACAAACAGGACTTTGTTTCGCATGCTCTTGTCATGAGACAAATTGGTGATGAAGAGGCCATTTGGTTTATGTCAATTGCATAGAGATTGGTGCCACGATTCCCAATTAAGAGATCATCCCCAACCAAATTCCTGACAAAACAAGTGTTTTTCCTAAATGCAACCTCTAAATCTGCATCACAAAACTGCCCGACTGAAAACAGATTGTGTCCCAACCCTTCGACATAGTAAACCCGAGTGATCAAGGAGTTTCCAAACTGAAGATCTCCATAACCCAGAATAGCTGCAACATGATCATTCCCAAACCGTACATTTCCCATGAACTGCCATACAAAGTTGATCAGCAACTTCAAATTCCCGGTCATGTGCTTGGAGCAACCCGAGTCGACGATCCAAAGACAAATTTCAATGACCTGCAAAGAACAGATGATTTTGTATATGGAAACCGTTTAACATTTGGTTCCATGGGGTTAGAGGTAACAGGTGAATCACAATTAGAGAAGGTTTCCATATTTTCATTGGGAACAATTTCTAATTTGCCATTCTTAAGTGTAAACATTCTACCCGTTGGTTTCCATGCACAAAACTTAAGATGGTCCTTAGGCAATAGGCTACTAGTGGTTTTCCTAGCTTTTGCAATAAGTCTTCGAATATATCTAGACTTAGCCCTAGTTACTGAAGGAACCTCTTTCTATTCAGGCATATCATTCACATTCACAGTGTTAGAAACAATATCATCACAAGCATTTTCAGACAAAGATTTCTTGTACATTAAACAAACAGAGTCGTTACAAGCACTAGAAACAAAAGTCTTAACATTACATCCAGATGACATATGTTTTTATTCGAAAGCTTTAAATTCCTAGGGTGGTCTTCTACTTTCTTGCATTCACTCTCAAAGACAGGCGATACTCTAGTGTTCCTGGTATTGCTCCTAGGCTTTCGTCTGCTCCTAGAGTTGCTTTCTAATCCTGTAGAAGGTAAGGCACACTCATTAGAATTTATGTTGTTGTCCTGAGATGTTTTTGTAGCATTCCTAGACTCATTTGGAGTGTCTGTATGACTTTTGTCTATCGCCCTATATGTTTTAGATGTAGAGGCAGATGCAGTAGTGGGACTAATCCTATAAAGGCCAGGCGCTATCACATTCGATGTTTTGACAACAGCTTTCTCTTTATCAGCACTTTGTTTAGGTAAGGGTGTTGGAGTGACTGGTTTTATCAAATCACTTGGCACATCAACCTTTGGAACAGTTTGAGAAATTTGCATTTTTGGTTGTTCCGAAGTTGATGGTTTTGCAAACTTAGTTTCCTCACCCTTCCTTTTTAGACTGTCTAGCTGAGACTTCAAATGATCATTTTGTTCTTTTAAATTTTTGTAAGCACGCTCATACGACAATTTGCATTACTTGCATTCTTCCTTTTTCTGATCAAGTTGTTTAAAATATATGACATTTTGTTTTTCAATCTTGGCAAGAGAATTTTCATATTTTACAACAATTGCAGAAGTCTCAACTCGGAGTCTTTCATCATCTTCCATAGAATATGTTTGGTAAATAATGGATATAATTTCGGTTGATAGAGCTACTTCAGAGAGAATGTCATTATGTCTTTCCAAAACCTTGATGTGTTCAATGTTTTCATTTGCTTCCTTTACCAGGGATTTGTGGTCCTTGACAAAGTCGGCTGATTCTTTTAAAAGCGCATTTTCAACATTAAGTACTCTTGCATGAATTTCCATGAGAGGAGTACTAATTTCTGTTTCATACACCTTTTTTATTTCATTATGAAAACTTGAGTCCCAATCATTAATGCGATTTTTATTAGTTTTGGATGCCACAACCATTTGAAGTGTTTCAACTCTCTTTTTAAGATCATCCAAGTATCGTCTAGCTTCACTTGTGTTAGAAATGTTACTAGAGGACATTTGTTCAATGTTAGAAAGATGTTTCGAAATAACTTTTCTTTTTGCGACAGCCACTGGTTTTTTGAAAAACAATGGTGACTCTTTTTGCACAAGATGAATGCCAAAATCTGTATTAAGCTTGTTATAATCAATTGGTTTAATTTCTGGGTTCTTTTGTCTCATTTTAACACGACTCTCTTTGGAAAGCTCAATCGTTTCATAAGAATCACGAACCTCTGGAGGATCATGTTTATCATTTATCACACTACCATTATATAACACATTCTGATGTTGCTGAGCTTTCTTGAGAATATAAGGGTTTTCACAACCGATAGCCATTTTCTTCATTGTATGTAAAATCGGGTTTGGATCGTTAATAAGCAAATTAATTGTTTGTGCAGACTGACCCGTTTTTACAAGCAACTCTTCCAACTTTTTGATGGTTTCGTGTTGGTCAATGATTTCATCAAGAAGATCATTTTCACGTTTTGAAAACCTTACATGCAACTCTTTATTTTCTTTTTCAAGATCAGAACAAGCTGATTTTTGTTTAGAAAGTTGGTTGGTTAATTCAGAAATTTCCGTGTTTAAGGATTTTATTGTCATGTTCAAATTAACATCAAGTGTGTCATATTTGATTTGCAAATGTTTTTCTCTTAACACAGAGTCTCTATAACCAATTTCAAGTTCTGACTGTCGTTTGTTATTAAATTCAAAAGCTTGTTGATTCACCTTATATCTCTCAAGCTCATTGGTCAATTTTTCATTCACGGCCTTAACATCGCGATTGACCTTTTTAACATTCTCAATTTCAACACTACAATTATGCAATAATGATTCAAAAACGCACGTGTTTCCTCATCATTCTCAACATGCTTGGACTCATAGTCTCCATTAGAATCCATATCTGGAGTTGCCAAATTAATATTGCTACAACTTGGCGTGTCCATATATGTATCATAATTGGATGTTAGAGTCGCAGGATGTCGTTTATCATGGGTCAACATATCAAACATTTCATTATTGTGACATGTAGTGAATGGTGGTACCTCAGAGATTCCATTGACATCATAAGCAGGTGGTGCTTCAGAATCCGTGTCATACTTTGCTTCCTGAAGGTTGGCCCTGAAGATACAGTTTGCATCGATATCCTCCAGGTATTCCATATCATCCATCAAAGCCATGAAGTCATTCTCTTCTGCACTCAACTATAACCCAACCGTTTCCTTATTTGTCAACATTAACGCTTTCTGCAGATAAGCTGGATCCCTCTTTTTTGGCTTGTTGGGACAGTTCCTAGCCATATGACCGACACCCTGACAGTTAAAACACTTTATCAAATTACCCTGATTCATATTCCCAGCCCCTTGAGCAGCAACATTCCCAAACTGATTCCCAGCATTCTGACCCCTCTGATTTCCAACAACTGGACCCATCTGATTCCCTGCATACGGACCCATCTGATTTCCAACATACTGCCCTGCATTCTGATTACCCATCTGATATCGAGGAGCATATCCCTGCTGATTCCCATATCCTCCAACCATTTGTCCTTGTTGTCCCATGTTGAAACTCGGCTGTGCAATCTGCTTGTTGCGAGTATTCGATGAGATTCGTTGGTTGTTGTTGGTAGGTGTGGAGTAGCGTCCTTGGAATGCTTTTGTGAGGTAAGCAAATGCTTGAGTCAAAGCAGCAGTGGACTCATCATTGTCATTGAATTCTGGTTCTGGGTGTTGCGGGTATTGTTGTTGTGGGATGACTTGTTGTTGTTGTGGGTAGAATGGTGATTGTGGAATGTATTGTTGTTGCATGAAGTGCTAAGTGGAAGATGAAGAGGGTTGTGTATTTACTGTTGCAGGTGTAGGTTTTTGAGCAATGAGTGCTAGAGGATCATGTTACTTTGCCAACTTTTCTTTCCTGACTTCATTCGCCTCTGCTTGGTTTTGCTTGAGGAAATCATAGAGCTGATCATAATTCACCTCATGAAGGTTATTTGTTTGGTTAACAATTGTGACGTACCTTCCCCATTCTTCAGGTAAATTGTTGATGAATTTGATATTTTGAGCAATGGGTTTTGGTGTTAACTTGTTTCTGATGAGCTCATTCATTAACGTGCAAAACCTGGTATAGTAAAATTCAATTGGTTCAGCTGGAGTAGATGTGAACTTTTCCCATTCAGTGAGCAACTTGTTTTCAACATCTTGTTGCCCAATTTCTGTGCCATGACAGAGTCTTCTAACTCTTTCCCACATAGCATAAGCTGAATCACAACTATCTACAGCAGCAAATATTTCCCGTGGTAAACCAAGTTGAATTAAGTGCATTGCTAAGTCATCTGCTTCAACTTGTTTCCAGTCCTCTGGTGTGTATTCCGCCTCTGTTTGATCACGAAAGGATGGTGGAGCGGGAGGTGTTGCAGTTGGGTCACCAGCTACTTGAATCTGACGAGGCTTGAATGGTCCGTTCTCGATAGAGTTGATCAGGAGTCTACCTTGACCTTGAGGCTTGGTTTTCATGTATCGGAACATACGACTCGTCCATGGAAGATAACCACCTTTTTCTAGCATTGGAGGACGGTTTTCTGCACCGGCGGCATGAATGTCTTGTTGAGTAGTCATTGCTGATGTGTTGAATGATAAAGTTGATGTAGGATCGTTGCAACGAAATAGGAGTTGTTGTTGTGGAAGGTTAAACTTGGTTGTTGTTGTGAAGTCTTGGACCTTTGCTGAAGATTGATCGAAGGATATCGGAATGGTGATTTCTGGTTTCCCTCCAAAATTTGAATTTGAAAAATTTCTTCACCAAAATTTGAAATTCTCTAAAAAAAATGCAATTCTAATGTTGTTAGAAAAAATTGAGTTTTGAAAATTTTTACGCCAAATTTGACCGAAAAAATTCGAATGTTGGCCTAAAAATTTGAATTTTGGGCCAAAATTTTCACTGTTATACCAAAATTTGAATTTCGCGTAAAAATTGAACGTTTAGTCTCGTGTAAAAATTAAATTTTACTCAACTTTTCCCGTCTTTTTTTTTTTTTTTTTTTTTTTTTTAGAATTGCGATAGAGTTTTAAACGAGAATTGCGATAACCAAAAAATCAGAATTGCGATAGGTTCATTTGGCACATTTGCGATAAGGTTGACTTATTGACTTACAAAATTGCGATAAGTTCCAGATTTGCGATAACTCTCACAATTTCGATAACTCAGACATTTGCGATAAGTATCACAATTTCGATAGAATCCAGATTTGCGATAAGTATCACAATTTCGATAGAAATCAGATTTGCGATAATTATCACAATTTCGATAGAATCACTTTCTATCGCAAATCTTATACAAGATTGCGATAATTCTTGACAATTGCGATAAAGAGGCAGTCCACCACAATTGCGATAGATGGCAGTTTACCAACTCTTGACTTTTTGGACCTTATCCACTGATTTAGCCACTGAGATTTCTAACCACTCTTACCAATAATTCTTACACAAGAATTATACGCAAGATCCAAGAACAAATCTTGCAAATTCTTCTATAATTTTAGTCGATCTAATCACTTAGAACAACAAAAAATCCAACCTTTAAACCTAAGATTCGACTAGAAAACTATCAAATCTTAACTTACCAAATCGTTGAATCAATAACAAACACAACCTTAAACCTTGATGTATGCGTACGATTCCAAGTAAAAACACAAAAAATCTAACGTTTTTATGAAATAAAAAACGCGAATAAACTCCTACCTTTTGGTTACTTTTGAGCACAAACCGAACACAAATAAACTCCTACCTTGTTGTATGGCGTGTTGATACCACTTGTAGAGACCGAGCACTATATTTATCATACACACAAACACAAGATCGAATGGTACTCAAACAATATAGAGAAGATGAGAGTGAAATGGATCATATGATATAAAACTTGGTTGAATGATTATTAAACTTTGAAAGTAAAATAACAAACACACTTTGAGTACACACACACTCTCAACTTTTCACTACAATGAGGAACACTAACTTTGAGTGAGAGTGTGTGTATATATAGCTAGACATGAGAAGTCCTAGTCCTTGTGGATGGGCTTTGTTTGAGGTTCGGTTGGGCTTTTGGCTCAAGGGCCTTTTATACATTAATTCTTACATATATGTTTAGCCAAAAGCCCACCTTCCTATACTTAGATATTCACATGACACACTAGTTCTAATATTGCAAATGACCATCACTTTTCATTTAATAAATTAAATGCTAACAACATATAACCGAAAATATTTGCAGTTACCAACTTACCGCCAAATAAAACAGTATTGCCAAATTAGATCTTAGTCAAACTAATTTAGTAAGATTAATATCCTTTTCAATTCACATACTAGTTTCCGGCCAGTATCGTACCCAAACAACAGAATATATACGCACACCAAAACTAATTTGCATGCATGCCTTCAATTATCATATTTCATAATAATTATTAGCAAAATGATCAAATTTTCATGCAATTAAAGTTTTGGGTAAATCAAATTATCAGGGAAACATTTCAAATTAACATAGCATGCATGTCACATGAAATCACATATAAACTAACAGATTAGACTAATAGTTTTCAGACTTATGTTCCAATAGTTTAAATACTTATCATCAAAGTTATATACACTATTAGTTTCTTATGTTTATCAATATCTTAATCGTATTTGCATATAGATATATGTCATGCAATTCATACAATTCATGTCTAATTGCATCATATAAGATATATAGAAATTGCGTACTTGTATGATCGTATCGAATATTGTTCCACGGTTTGAGTATGCTTTCCATCAAAGTGGCCTTGTAACCATAGTCACAACAACTTGTAAGTTTTGTTGGAGCATGTTCCATTATTTGAATCTTCTTTCCGTCAACATGACAATATATCTCTCAAACACCATTATTCGACACGAAATTGCTTTAAGATTTTTAGTTCCGGGGTTTAGAAAGATGGTTTTGTAAAACGAAGTTTAATGCTACTACTTGTTACTTCAAGGCGAGTTCTCTCTTTCCTTAAAGCAATTTCACCCCCACCGTTCTTTTGAACAATCGTGTTTTGGGTTACCGACGAATTGCCTCCCAAGATACAATGAAGCAACGTATGTAGCAATTATCAACACTACACGATGGTGGTGATAATCCGGATGAACTACTGAGTTATCGGGGGTTTCAAGACACTACAAATAATAGTTCTATAGCACTATTATTTATAGGAATCGGGTATACAAGAAGAAAGGTTTTGTATGTGTTTTTTGATGGTTTTTGATAATCCCAAATAGCAAATTCGTCACCCTTTATATAGGCACAATGGTGACCCTTAGAAGAGTCACAATACCCCTTCATTTGCTCTTAGCGACGCTTCTGTTAAACCCAACAGTCACAAGTTTTCGATTAGCAACGACTTAGCGACAGAAAAAACCGTCGCTAACTAATACCAATTGAAACAGACGTAATGGTTCACACATGGACACCCTTTTAACAGAAATAACCGCCATCTTTGACAAATGGGTTCCTCTTAATGATATGATGGTTCATTAGCAACGGTTTTGTGACAGAAAAACTGTCACTAATTTCCATCCGTGAGTTACCACCAAAACATAACAAAACTCTTTATTTTGTTCCTAAGACTCCACCCAAATTGACTTATCAGTTTTAAAGTTATGCTTTGTGTCTACTTTAGAAGTCATACTAACTTCGCTTCAAGTCCTTACCTTATAACTAAAATCGTAACATCGAAATCTAATAGTTACACTTCATATTTTTCACATAAAATTATGAAACTTTTGTAGTGAGAAGCAAAATGTCTGCGATGTTCCTTATGTCTTTCTAAGAATTCAAGTTCATAGTATATGTGGGTGATGTTCTAACCTTTAAAATTAATACCGTCAGCTCTCAAATACCAGCAATCTATTGATTGTTGGTAGTTAAAGAATATTGGTGATAGTAGCAGTAGTATGAAATTCTGAATTAATAAAGATGTGTGAAATCAAAATCAGTTGCGTTGCGTGAATTCGATACGGGTTAGGTTGGTTGGCCCATGACATTTCTCTAGTTCTCCATAATTTACAACTTTCAATCTATTTGAAATGAATGTTAACAAATAATATCTTAATTCTAACCATCTGATATGGTATTAATCAAATACGTTACAAATCTGTCAAATTTCATTTGAAGTTGTTGAATATGTCACCTCTCATGATAATTCGCGCAGCTCAAAACATAAAACAAACAAAAAGGGTTCCAATATATGCAACGCTATATCATGATGGAGCTCCCGCGTTGATTGTCCAATAGTGGGAGCATTCAACACATGTCGCGGTTTAGCATCCTGTCTCCATATGGTGACACAACTTACATTTCGAGAGGGATGATTTACTCTTTTCATATCAGAAGCTACCTAGACTTTGCCACCAATTAAGTTAATCTATTATCAAGTATAATAATTTTGACTTCGTGAAAAAAAAATGAAATTAACACACAAGTCTGGTTCAAGTTTATGATAAATTAAACCAGAGTTTGCAAGCCATATGGATCTTACTGTGTATGCACCATAGTCACATGGAACGCGGTACACTCCGGTACGGAAACGCAAAACAGGAACGCGGTTCGCTAGGTCCCTAAAATTTGGTACGAAGGGGGTAGGCTCATTTCGGTACGTTTCGGTTCGCTTTGGTACGATGTACCCAGTTTGGTACAATGTACCATTTTATATACATATTTATAAACTTTTAATTATATATTTTATACAAATATTGCAAAATTTATATTGTGCATGTAAAGCCCACTATTAATCAGACCAAAAAAAGTAAAAAAATACTCCAACTTGGCCCATTTGTATAAGATATTAATTGGTCGCAAAGAAAAACAATAAAAGGTAATAAGCCTTTTAGGGTAATATAGATAACAGATACAAATACATCTCTTTCTTATGATCCGCTCTTCCATCTTCAACATCTTCTTTCACCTTTTTCTCTCCTTCAACATAGTTTCCACCGGAAAACACCATCACCGCAAAAATCAAACACCATAAATGGATTTATGGTACAAAATCATAACATCAGAAACGGAACGCGAAAACTAGCGATCCAGGTCGCGATCCCGAGCGATCCGAGTCGCGATCGTACTGCGTTTCGGTACGAACGATCCGGAATGAGGAACGCAGCATAGTCAGTGTTTCCTGTTACTATGGTATGCACTCGTGGTTAAGCTAGGTCAATGCTAATGGTAACCGTAACTATTGTGGTCACCCCTTGCCACATCAGTGTCACGTCATCTTTCTCTCTCCAAGACTACACCCCAACCACAATTTGCTTAAGGCGACTGCAGCCACAACCAAAAACATACCCTACAAAAAAATGAATAAATAAATAAATAATATACTCGCACAAAACAATTGAAATTTTTGGTTGGCAGGCCAACCATAACTTTGAAAAGGTTGGGGTCACACTCGGTTGGCAAAGGTTGTGTTAGGGGGCGACCGGTTGAAATGCTCGGTTGGTTGGGGGGTTAATCGACCTGTAACACCCCAACCCGACAAGGGCTAAAATGCTACATTATGGTGACAAATCAGAACGTACAACGCAAGCGGAATACTTATAAACATAAAGGTTACAAAGGTATTCTAATGATAGCTACTCTATACAAAATAATTTCCAAAACTGAAATACAACTCCAAGCTTAAATCTAACTGAAGATAAATTAAAATCTAATCCAAAAGCAAACGGGTATCTATCGTCAGGGTAGTCCACTAAGAGCTCCTACGCACTCTTCACTCAAACCCAACTTCCAACCTAAAACCTGCCGCAGGAAAAGAAATGCGGCTGAGCTTAAAAAGCCCAGTGAACAGATATATATAACAACGAATAATCAAACATATATATGTACAGAAAAAGGAAACACAAGCTCCTGCTGAAATGAATATAATCTGTCAAAAGAGTGAGAGATCAAGATCATCTGAACAAATATCATAAGTCAACTGAAATGGAGAAAACAGAATATGGTGCATTGGGGAATAACAGAAGGTATATCAAAATGTATCAAAGGTGTAAGGGTTGTCAGAAATCTACCACGATCCCAGAAACATATCATATCATAACATCATATCATAATCTTCATAAGTAACCATAAGTAAAAAAATGGAGTGATCAGCTCCCAGAATTGTGAAAGGCGTGTATTGCACACAGCACCAGTCACCAGAAATATATCATATAACATAACAGATCGGATCTAGGATGCATCCATACGCCCCTGTAGAAAATCATATTCATCTTGGCCATACATATTACATAACAAATGGGACGGGGTGGAACATCACTCGACCACCTTAGAGTCATGCCATTGGTGCATCAATGACATGGTCATGGAACCCCCATGACTAGTGATAGCTCGGGTATCAAACTGAAGGGTCAAACAGAATGTCATAGTAATGACACAGAATCTAAGGTCATCAGAAATATCATAATCATAGGTTCATATCAAAGGGTGCATAGCAAAGGCTCATATCGAAGGCTTATGTCATCGTATTATATCAGAAGTGTCATAATAGAAAGACTCATAGCAAAGGCATCAAAATCAGAGGCTAAGCAATCAAAAGATTTGAAAATGATCATGAGAAACCTTATAAGAAAGATCAGAATATTTGTACCTTATGCAAATAGACAAACGGATAAAAGGTGGATCACACAGAAACGGAAGGTCACTCCTTCTTCACCGAACCTATACAATTTAATAATCACATATTACTTATAAGCTCATTTTAATTAGATTTCATAATTTAGATTTCTTTCTATTTTTAGAAACTTTCTATTTTTAGTAACTTTCCATATTTAGTAACTTCTCATATTTAGTAACTTTCCATATTTAGTAACTTTCCATATTTAGAAACTTTCCATTTTTAGTAACTTTCCATAATTAGTAACTTTCTATATTTAGTAACTTTTAATACGACTTCCCAATTTAGTAAAATTTGGTTTATGGTTCGGGATTATCAAGTAGGTTAAATGTACTCATACACAAGTCAATACGACATCAACAAGACACACCCGATATAATAGAACATACATTAGGGCACCAAACACCAAAAGAACACATTTACACATATGAAATACATGCATACCATTTAACTGATTTTATCACAGAATTAAGCCCACTAAATGAATTTTAAAAACGTATCAGAAGCCTAAACTAAAATTCAACAAAATTCTCACAGAAGCCCATATGTCTTAGGTGTCTACTGGAATTTTTACAGATTTTATTATCAAGTGTACACCCCTTTTTAAAATCGTCTAAGCTAACATGTTCATATTCGGATCTGTAGATACACTTCAAAAGTATACACTTAAAAACCTAACCATATGACTTCAGAAAATTCTACAAAAATTCCAGGAGATAGTACACATATGAAATATGATTCCTGTAAATTTGCGGCCTCTAATTTGCTATGGTTTGGAAATGAAAAATCATAGAACCCGACTGAAATACAATTCTGCTAACACAGTTTAACATATCATCACATTAAATTCAGAAAAACAACCAAATCAAACTCACATTCTTTCAAACCAATTGGAACACTTTACCAAGACCCTAAACTAGGTTTACATGCAAAAATTTCAGTATTAAAACTTATGAAGCTCACGTTATTAATCACACATAATCAGCTATCAAATCTGTCAATCTCACAAATCCATTTTAGGCCATAGTTAGCACCATTTTAATTATCAAATATGCATAGAAGCTTACATCATTCACCTACAACTCATTTAGACATCATATTAACATACTTATGAAATCACACCCAATAAACCAAACACCAAAATCAGTTTATGTGATTTAAATATTCAAGAACCGTTTTAACTAATCACATACAAGCCCTAATTCGTTTATCTCTTTTTAATCCAATCAACCACGTGATCAATATACCTTTTATTTTCAGAATTTACTCATCATAAACATATATACAAACACTTCATACAAATCATTCAAGATCAATAACAATAACATCCATGCGTAAGCACATAAAATAACAACACAAAAATCACGAAAAGCCCTAATTCTTAAGTATTAGATGCGTTAGGGTTTTCTAGGTTTCCAAGCTTATTAAATATGAAATCAATAGGTCTAATAAGAGTTAATAATTACATCTAGGGTTCGAAATATTGATGGGTCGATTCACATTAATATGGGTCGATTTATATATAAACATAATAGGTCGATTACACAAGTTTTATCACGCTAGATTCTATGATTTCATGTGACGATTTTTAGGGTTAACAAGTAGCATAATAAATCGATTAATATGTGTATTATAACATGCTACTAATTAGGTCTTCAAGTAGATTAAATTCAGATTCATGGCATTATCTTTGTGTCGACTGGAAAGGGAAAAAAAAAAAAAAAAAAAAAGAACAAGAGAAGAGATGATGTTACCTTCGGCTTAATGAGACAATAAGAAAAAGAGAATAAGAACCCTAGGATTCCAATGACCAACACTTACGAATTACCAGTGGCAAAACCTTCGAACTCTTTTTGTTCTTGAGGGCAAAATCAAACAGGAACTTTGTGTTTTTGTGTTGTATGCATCGTACAATAGAAGAGGGAGGGAGGGATGAACCGACTTTAGGGATAGAAAAAAAGAGGAGGAGCGTGTGTTTTAGTTTGGAAGGTGATAATGTCCGGTTTTTTTGATTGAGCAATCATGGGCTTGATTGATGGATCATAATCTCTATTTCCTTGTATGTATTGTGTATGTATTTGGACCATATGGGGCGTGGGATACATGAAGAGCTAGGGAGATTTTTATAACTTGTAACAAGTATTAATTTTATGACTCAGGTTAATTTATTTTAATTGTATTTATGTTTATAACATATAGTTTTTATAATATGTAATTTAATCATGAAGTAATGACATATGGTTAAATTTTTATACTTAGGTTGAAATGTATAATGTTTTTGTATAATTAATTTCATGCACTTGAAAATTCAAAAATTTTGAGGGGCAAAATGGAAATTTTAAATGAATGGAAATTTAGGGTTTTACATGACCCACTAACATTGGTGACCCATTATTGTGTAAATAACTACTCCCTCTGTCTCAAAATAAGTGTCCAGTTTGACTTTTCAAAGTCAAATTGGTTCAACTTTGACATTAAATATATTTTTTTGTGTTATATAATACTTGATAAAAAATTATATCATTGAAAATACACTTAAAACTTCATCCATTTATATATTTTGTATAAAATATTATATAGCACTCACAAAAATAGTTAACGTCAAAGTTGAACCAGTTTGACTCTGAAAAGTCAAACTGGACACTTATTTTGGAACGGAGGTAGTACTATTTTCCCTCCAATTCAAACTTGATTTTGCAGCACTTGGAATTAATGGCAACTTGTGGTCACCCGCCACTCAACGCCACATCAACTTTCTCTCTCAAAGGCTACATCCTAACCACAAACAAATAGTAAGGCGACCGCAACCACAACAAAAAACATACCCCATACAAACAAATTAAATAAAAAAACAACACACACAAAAAAAATGAAAGTTTTTGTTCGGTAGCCAACCGAAAGATTGAAAAAGTTGGGTGAGACTCGGTTGCATCCGGTTGAGCTAAGGGGGGACACTCGGTTAGGGGGTCGGTTAGTAGGGGTGCAACCCTTCCCAAGGTTGATGCTAATGGTAACCGTAAATATTGTGGTCACCCCTCGACATACCAGCGCCACAACAGCTTTCTCTCTCCAAGACTACACCCAACCACAATTTGCTAATAAAGTAACCGTAACCACAACAAAAAACATACCCCACAAAAACTAATAAAAAAAATACACACAAAAGAGATTGAATCTTTCGGTTGGCTGACAAACCATAACTTTGAAAAGGTTGGGGTGGCACTCGGTTGAATCCGGTTGAGCTAATGGGAGGAACTCGGTTGGAGGGTCGGTGGCTTAGGGGCATTCAGTTGCCATTAGCATTGGGGTGGGACTTGGTTGCATCCGGTTGAGCTAACGAGTATTTTCGCTTTTGGAAGAAACTTTTGGTGGTTTAGTGAAAAAGGTGTCCAAAAAAGGTGGGTTTTTGTCATTTTCCAAAGTTTTGTGATCAACTGATCATGATTAATTTGTGTATAGATTAAACACAAAGCTATCGAGTCTCCCATTAAAACTTGACTTATAGATAATAGTTCCGAATTCTGATGGATATTTTGAAATATCAAGTTATTCGCGCTCGAGAGAGCATGGAGATGGTTAAATCTAACTTACTGTACACCATTAACTCAAGCTCAAACAGTTCGAAAGTACATCTATCGACAACTAATTTATGTGGCAGGCAAATGACAATAAAGATTCAATATCTATCCAAACTTTAGCCGTATACTTTAAGCAGTTATCAGCCATTCATATGACAAAAGCTTCAATCTTTTGACCAGAAAATAATTTTTGGAATCACATGAATAAACAAACCCAAAACCCAAAAAGGAGACAAAAAAAGTAGAGTTATTTTATTAACACACAAATTTTTCTAATTGGTTCAATTTAGGACCAACAGAGACTGCTTGAAAGAAACAAAATTAAATGTGAATGATATGGGAGGCAAAAAATGGCGGTGCAACTTTGCAGATTTCACAAGGGCAGATCATTCACATCGCACAATGCTACATATGAATAAAATTGATCCCTCTTCAATAAAAGTTTCGCAGGTCATAATAGACCATTCACCAATCACTATTTGCTAAAAAGGAAAGGTACATCTTATACAGGTCATGGTACAAGTCAATATGGCATATAAGAAATGACTCATCATTCCTTCCAAGTTTTTCACTCTTTTACTTCTACTCCAAAACATTAAATAGTAATTACCATCACTTAGCAATTAATTAAAGGGGACCAAGTCACCAAGACCATATATAACTTGTTCTTATGCTTCATTTACAAATGCAATCTTCCACTTTACTTACCAGCCCAATCCATGCTTCATCTTCGGGTTTTCATCCTGTTACTCCTGCTGGGTAGGTCAGTCGGGTGGCGGAAAACTAATGGCAAAAACTTCAAGTTCCCCGCCATACTTGTATTTGGTGATTCCACAGTTGATACAGGAAATAACAATTACATAGCTTCTGCTGTTAAAGGTAACCATTACCCGTACGGAAAAGACTACCCAGGCCATGTTCCCACAGGCAGATTTTCAAACGGGAAGCTAGTGGTTGATTTCATTGCATCTATGCTAGGGGTAAAACAGACAATTCCTCCGTTCCTGCAACCATATCTTTCTGCAAATGACCTATGTACAGGTGTCTGTTTCGCGTCGGGTGGAACTGGGTATGATGGCTTAACTGCTGCTATTACGGGAGTTGCACCGGTTGGTAAACAGGTTGATTTATTTGAGGGGTATAGGAAGAGGTTGAAGAAGATTGTTGGTGATGAAGAAGCAAAGAGGATAATTGGTGGTTCTTTGGTTATCATTAGTGCGGGTACTAATGATTTTATTTTTAACTATTATGATGCTCCTACGAGGAGGCTGGAGTTTGACATTGATGGGTATCAAGACTTCATTCTAGAAAGGGTCCATAACTTTGTTAAGGTCATCTATCCCCCTCTCCGTCTCTCTATATGTGTGTGTGTGTGTGTGTGTGTGTTTACATCCATATACATACAACTATGTGTTTATAGGTGTACATCTACCTCTAAGTCTATGTAATACGTAATACGCAATAAGTAGATGTAATACGTAATATGTATTTGAAATACACAACACACAATACGCAATACATAATTCTGAAGTGTGTAATAGGCAATAATATGTGAATAAATGTATGATATATACGTATATGGGTGTTGATTTATAATAAGGGAGAGTAGAGAAGCAGAAATAGTTAACTGCACAACCAGAAACGAGCCTTGTCTATGATGCAGGCTGCAAACTGGTTAAGATATGTATGCTAATTTAACCGGTTAGGCCCATCAGCCGACCTTTAGTTCGCATATTTCAATCAGTAACGGGGCAGTTAAAGCCAGGTCCTCGTCTAAGCCCAATTAAAGGCCAATAACAGGATAACAAACGGGACTACCGGTTCGAAAGCAGATATAATGCATTAATTATAATGTAATAATATTATGCTTACATATTACTCCGTATATGTTATGTATTTTGAACCAAACACTATTGTATCTTAGCATTTACAAATTACAATTGTATATTTACTTATATTGATTCCTGCTTACAGTCACATTTAATTTGAAATTGCACATAAAAGTGTCACTACTTAGAGTTACAAACGGGTAAATGGGTGAGGTTTTCCCTCGTTCAGGTTACCCAGGGAAGGCGAGTCTTTGACTCAGATTTACGTGGCCTAAACGGGGCATCACTGTGGCCGTGACAGTTTCCGACCCTTTCCCTAGCCATCCTCAATATGCGTACCTGGTCAGCTTTGGGGTGGCCAACTTGGTAGAGTTAATATAAAGTAACTATGTAGAGAATATGATGTAAGCATCCCGTCGTCACTATCAAGAACAAAAAACCAGTTTTTTTATTAATACATGGATAGAAAAATTTTAGATCAGGCTTTCGCCTCTTATAACTGCCGGGCCAGATTGAGTTAAAAATATGCAAGGCCATTGTCCATGACCAGGCAAACTGGTCCATGTGCATATCTATGTGTGTATATGTTTATCATCACAAAAACTGAATGCAGGAGCTTTATTATCTTGGTTGCCGGACACTGGTAATAGCTGGTCTTCCACCTATTGGCTGTCTACCAATACAAATTACTGCCAGCATAAAAGGGGAGTTTCACAGAAAATGTGTTGAGGAACAGAATGCGGACGCCCGAGCCTATAACAGGAAGCTTGTAGCACTTTTGACTAGAATACAGATGTCTCTTAGAGGAAGCAGACTCTTCTATGCAGATATATACAACCCGCTAATGGACATAATTAAATGTCCAAAACAACACGGTATGATAATATTTTGAAGTTTGTTTTTAGGCTTAAATTTGTGTTTTAATAGGTAGTGACATGGAGGGTTATTTTTTCAGGTTTTCGTGAAACCGTGAAGGGATGTTGTGGAACAGGGTTGCTGGAAGCAGGACCTCTATGCACCCCACTCACTCCACTGTGTCACAACTCTTCTGAATACATGTTTTTTGATAGCATTCACCCTAGTGAAAAAACTTATCGCTATGTTACTGAATGCCTCAAGAAACAAATCCTTGACGAGTTGTACAAAAGTACATAGAATGTTTGGTTATTTCAAGAAAGCATTACTACAATTAATCTATTTCACTAAATATTTGGTATAATGACTTGCATATGGGCTCCTAGTTGTCGCATCATCCTGCTACAAGGTCTAATGGTGGTCACAGTTTTATACGAGTTTAAAATATTTCTATGCAAATCCAGATACAGAAAGTGTGGATGTGCTTATGTTGTTGGTTATAATAATCAATTAATTAGATTTTTGAATGTTTGGGAATTCTGAAGGATTTAATAGATGAAATACTGAAATGGCCAAAAATGACATTATTGTGGAGAATTATTTTAAGAAGAGACGTTTTGTTAAATGGAGAAAAACTATCGACTAAAAGGGGCAAAAATGCAAGTTTATTTAACCCTTGGTTCCTTAGATTAAACACCTTGATATTAGATTGAATATCATCAATACCAATAAGTTTCTTATTGCCACAAAACTAATATATCAGTAACACAAAGAAAGCTGTTCCGAAGGACCAAAGAAATAATTTCCATTAACAATTTGAATATTTGGGCATTGACGGATCACCATTAACCACATACAAATGGCCAAAATTAACAAATGTTACATGGCGTAGAACAGCATCCATAAACTATGCGCTAGCAAATTATGCATACATATCACAGTATGATACAAAACTAAACTTGTCCCACATAAACACAAAAACAAGAGTGGCTTACTTGCTGGCTTTTCATTTCCGACCACTTCCTGATACAGCAGTTCCTTGAAACAAGCCATCAATACGAGCCTCAACGTCTTCAACACTGAACTTAAGATGTTTATCTGCGTATTTCTGTATATCTTGAATATTCTGAAACCTGACCAGAAAATTGCTATAAGCTGGGAGCAAATGTCCACCCACCGAAACCTTCAATTCCTCTTTTAATTGCTCGTCAAATATAGCCCATGTCGATTGAGTTCTACAAATCTCCTCAAATTGAGAATTAAATATCTTAAGCTTTTCTTTCATGCCCTTTGAAGCGACATTAGGAGATAAGTTATTGTTGTCCAATTTCAAAGCATTAAGTATCTTATTCCACGAGGCTCGTTGGTAATTCACGTGATATTGCCGCACTTTTGCAGAGTGTTTTCGGACCCAATCATCTCCTAGAAGTGAACCCAATTCATCGTCTTTAACCTTTTTGACAATGTACCGTCCATTATTCATCATGAAAACAGAGGATAAAGCAGGATCCCTATAGATCTTCGATTTTGCCTCTAAATTACTCTCCAAAACTTCCATTATCCACGCCATTTGTACTGCTAAAGGAGAAGATGAAGACAACGACCTATCAACACCCACCGGGGGCACAACATTTTCATCAAAAACTTGTTCTAAAGTTGGTCTAGAACACGCAGCTCGAAGATAATTCATAACATAACGAGTTATCGGATGCAACCCGCCGCCCGGAACAGCAGCTTTCGCCGGATCACGCCGGATCAAATTCTCCAACTCCATAAAAATCCCTCTAATCGACTCCCCTAATCTCTTCCAAACTCCCACAGCTTCATTCCTTATAAACAAACAATACTGATCAGCAAACAACACCTCAATCTCCGGCATCAAATCCTTAACCGCCTCATAAACATCAAGTATCTTAAACAACCTATCCGGCGCTCTACTCCCCATCGCAATCCCATTGGCGAAATTCAACAACTCCATAGACGAAACCCTACACGCTTCCATAAACGACAAATCCGCAGCAGCAGCCGTTCCAGACGAATACCCAAACACACGATCACACAAACGTCTCTCACTCGGATAAAATACCCTCACCGCCATATTAATCGCTTTAATCCACTTATCAATCTCAACCTCACTATCATCATCACTTAATCCAACACTCGCCTTACCATCCCCCGTAAACCCCAACCTACACAAACTCTCCTCCAAAAACTCCCTACGACATACACTATACGCTAACGAACATTCCTTCCCATACCCCGCCCCAACCATCCTTTTACTAATCTCATGTAAATCATTTATCACACCAGCTGGTAACGCGTCAATTATCACATTATAATCCGATACCACATTCGCCACCGGTATCTCCTCCTCTTCCCCTTCCCCCTCCTCCACCTCATTATCCGTACCATTTTCGACGCTGCTTAAATCATTCGCCACGTCATCAAAACTATCCATCAATAACTTAAACTCCTCCTCCAACCTAAACATAACCTGCTGAAGCAAATCTTCAGCTCGATCCAAACAAACAGTAACACCTTTATCAGCAGCTAAAGGAGTCCACTCACGTATCAAATTCACAAGCTCATCAACCGAGTCCAAGAACGCAACAGCGTCAGCTGAATCAGACCAGATCGGACGGTCGATCGTGACGTATCTCGAGATCTGACGGTCTAGCGATTTTAGCGCCTGGTCTAAGCGCGTGACAGCGCGTGAGGGGTCGGCGTCGGATTCCAAACTCTCGTGAAGCTTGTTTCTCAGCCTGCCGTCGAAGTTGGAGAAGATTTGGAGGATGTCGTCAGCCATAGCGTTGTCGGTGTGGCCTAGGGTTTTGGCTATGTGGCGTGCTACGGCGATTAGTTTTTCTTCACCGTTTTCTGACATTTTTTTAGAAACTCAAGAAATGGGTTTTGATTTTGATGATGTGATTTGGTTTATAATTAGGGTTAGGGTTTGTGATAGTGTGTGTGACAGTGTGGGTGGGTTGAGATAGAAGGAAATGAATAAAGAAGGGATTGGGATCACGGAAAAGTTCAAAGAAGACGCGGAGTCTGTGAAGGTAATTAAATAATAGAGTATAATAAACTAATAAAGGAGGTCATGGGTGGGAAGAAGAAGACCTTTCTTAAAGGGCACTTAGGATTTGCTAAGTAGTGGGTTGCAATTCGGGTCGGGTTCGGGTTCGGTTGGCGGGTTTGGGTTGTTAGGTCAGAAACCCCAACCCGAACTTGATCCATTTAAATCATCGGGTCAGCTACGTTAACCCTAATCTGGTTACACGTAACCTGAACCTGACTCATTTAACCCGTATATATACTTGGGTTGACGAGTTAAATAGATTACACGGGTTGAATATATTAAACGGGTTTCGGGTTGACCCATTTAACCCGTTTTATATACAAAAGTTAGCACATTACACTAGTTAAATGGGTTAAACGGGTTAGCGGGTCGACCCGTTTAACTCATTTAAACCGTATAATTAAATATAAATAATTTTTAATTTAAGGAAAAAAAATCTTAAACGAGTTGGTGGGTCAACCCGTTTATTTTATTCCCAGCCCGAACCTAACCTGTTTAATAAACGGGTTAGATATGTCGACCCAAACCTGACACGAAATCTATTTAGCTCAACCCGAACCTGTTAATTTTCGTGTCGGTTTCAAGTCGAGTTTCGTGTCGGGTCAGAAATTGCCCCTAATATAGACTCTGATCATGCGAGAGATTATGTAGATCGAAAAAACACTAGTGACATTTGTACTTTCATGGGTTGTTGTTTAACTTTTTGGTTCTCCAAGAAACAAACCAAACTAGCTATCTCCACGACCGAAGCCGAATATGTAAGCACTGAAAAGGCATGTCAACAAGCACTATGAATGAAACAAGCTCTCGTAGACTATGACATCACACTTGATGATATCCCAATCATGTGTGACAACAAATGAGCCTAAGAACCCCGTGCAACATTCTCGCACAAAGCACATAGAAATTCGTCACCACTTTCTTAGGGATAATGTACAAAAAGGAAACATCTCCATCGAGAAGGTTCCAACGGAAGAAAACATTTTCGATATCCTCACTAAACCTCTCAAGCGAGAACCCTTCTTCTATCTTCGTCTAGGTTCAGGAATGATGGAACACATTTCTTCTTCTTAACCTCCGTAAGTCTCTTTCTTCTATTCTGAGTCTAGGATTCTATTGAGCACAAAATTAAATTGGGGAATTTTTCTTTAAAACCTTACTTATCTTAAAAATAATCCTTGCATGATTAAAACCAACTCTAAATTTTTTTAATTTTTTTTGTGCATGAAAAACCACAATTCCTTCCTTTTCAAAACTTCTCACGTTTAGGAAAATCATCTTTCTCGCATTTCAAAAATGATTTTCTCATGCATGCATAATGTACTCAAAATCCTTGATCGGATCATATAACTAATATATAATCCGACATGGAAAAACGAGCAAGATTGAACTAAGGAGACTTTGTATTATCTCTTACGTTTTTTTTTCTCTAGAGTCGAGATAATCACATCTCCACATATGTTTCATGTAGGCACACACTAGGAATACCTTCTTCTGAAGGAATTCCTGCCTTTCTGGTGGCGGTCCCTTATCTCTAGACGGTCCCCAATATATAAAGGACCGTCAACCTATATACGAGACCGTCCAGCCTTTCTTTTCTGTCGTTATCCTCTTTCCTGATTTCTTGCCTCTGCACTCTTAATCATCTACTTACTAGTCTAACCTACACTTCCCTTAATACTTAAACATAATTTGAATTAGTTAAACACAAAATACATGCTTTGCCTAAGATAGCACTCTCTTCTTCTATTTAAACCTTCATCTTCCTCCCTAAATCTCATGGCATAACTTCTTCTTCCTCCTTCCTCACAATGTCATCCCCTAGAAAACCTAGAATGTCGGTCAAACCCATTTAGAGGAAGAAACAAAGTCTAGGCAATTTCATGAACAATTCCACCACTTCAAACAACCACAATCCAAACTTCAATTCAAAACCTACACCCTACATTGTTGTAATGGTCATCCTTATTTTATTAACTTTGTTCGCAGTTAATGAATTTTTAAAACTTTTGCATGCTTATGGGATTTCTGTTTCTTATCTAATCCAGTGACGGGGGTCCCTTAAATAACTGGCGGTCCCTAATATATACGGGACCGTCCATGTAACTTATGATTCTATTTTCTGTCTTCTTTCGTGATCTCATCTATTTTATGTGTTGCATAAAATATATACTCTTGCACCTGTATGCTAACTTGTTTTTGTAGCAAAATACCATCGATCGATTCCCCGGTGTCCTCATCTAGGGGGAGCACTAAGCAAGGGGGAGCATTAGTACTGTCGATCTCTTTCCTCTCTACACATCGTTGTAGCCCTTTTGATTCTACAAAAAGGGGAAGAAGTAAACGAAAACTCATTAAAAACTTGTTAACATACATTTTACCTAAAATGAGTTTATATTTTGTAATCATCAAAAGGGGGAAGATTATTAATACAAATAATGTCAAAAACGTCATTTGAATTATCCGGTCTCTACACGTTTTGATAATCACAAAATATAAATACGCGTTACGTAAATTTACATTTAACAAGTTTCTAATCGAGAAAACTCATTTCGGCAACATCTCCACCACAACATCACTTAAGGTATGAACAAACAATCTGCCAACTTAGTTAAGTGATCAAAGAATTTATTTTTCTCTAAACTTCACATTTTTAAGTGACAAAAGATTTTAAGTATTTAAAAAAAATGTTTTATTAAGAAAATAATTTTGAATTTCAAATCTTCCAACAGCCATATTTCTCGCCTAAACCAGATAAGTTTTTCACCAGATAAACTTTCACCATATTCAGGACAAAAAATGGGAGCGTCTGTCGGGACGGTCCCGTAAATAGGGCGACGATCCCTTATATATAAAGGACCGTCCAACTTTAAGGGACCGTCCCCCGCTCCCCTGGTGCCTATAAACACTGAACTGTTTCATACAGAAAAATCACCTCTTGAGCACTAAAACTTTCTGTCTATCAAATTCATTCTAAATACTCTTCTTTGATCACATTAATGGGTTGTAAGTTGTTTACAAGTGATCACATCCATCCCTCCTCCAAAGTGCAAGAGAATAACGCTCGTATTCGTCAAGAAACGAAGTGTTGAAGAATAGTCCTTCACTTCATAAACCGTTGTTACGGATCTCTCCTCAACCTCCATTTTTGTATCTTAATTTCTTGTGTGTAATCCGACTTGAGTGCAAGTTTGGGAAATTTGGGTGTATTGTGTTGATTCGGACTAGGTGTTGGTTCGAATTGTGTAGCCACGTGGGCTTATGTGTAGATTGGTTCTAGCTAGGATTAGGACTCGACATTCCGCTTAGTGTCGTTAAACTTGGTGTAAGCTCTGGTGTACGGTTTGTTCCGCCTTAGGGGAGCGTGTTGATATAGTGTTTGTGAAACTCTCGAGTGTGAGACTCGAGGAGTGGAGTAAGGCGAAGAAGTGAGCTTCGTAGCCCAACCACTATAAACTCCGTGTCCTGGTTTGATCGTTTCTTTCCCCTTACCTTTACTTACTTGTTTATAGTTGTGTTCATAATTGGTTGTATTGATATCACATAAGATTCGAATCAAAAAAGTATTTCAAAAAACTTGAAAAGATTTTTGAAAACGTAATTAAAACGGTGAAACTATTCAACCCCCCCCCCCCCTCTAGTTTTTACAATTGGTATCAGAGCTAGGTTGCTCAAGATTTTTAAAGTATACTGTATTTTAAATTTTGAATCGATCAATGGATTTTGAAAAATATCAATAAGGGCAATCTATGCAAAGACCACCACTTTTCGAAGCTGATAGCTTTCATTTACTGGGAAAACTAGATTCGAAACTTATGTGAAATCAAAAAGATCTTGATCTTTGGCATGTTATTACTATGGGTGACTTTCAACCTATCGAACAAAACCCTGAAACTAAACAGGATGAGATAGTTCCTTATGATAAACAAAGTGAAAACCTTAAAAAGAAATTGGCTAAAAACGATGAAGCAAAAATGGTTATTTATAATGCTTTACCGAAAAAGGAATTTCAAATAATTTTTATGTGTAATACGACTAAAGATTTTTGGAAAACTCTGTTAGTCACCCATCAAGGAAATAATCAAGTCAAAGATAAAAAGATCGATCTTCTGGTTCAAATTATGAACAATTCGTCATTCCTGAAGACGAATCTATAAATAGTGCTTTAGCTAGATTTAATACTATAATTACTAGTCTAAAGGCACTTGATGAAGGTGTTTCTGTCAAGAGTTGTGTCAGGAAATTTCTCAGGGCTTTACATCCAAAATGGAGAGCAAAGGTCACGGCAATAGAAGAATCCAAAGATTTAGCTTCACTCTCGCTGGATGAACTCATTTGGTAATCTAAAGGTTCATGAGTTAATCATCAAAAGTGATTCCGAAATAGTCAAAAGCAAAGTAGAAAGGAGATCTCTTGCTTTAAAGGCTAAAAAAGAATTAAGTGATAATGAAGAATCAAGTTCGGAAAGTGAAGATGAAGAGTATGCCATGGCGGTTAGAGACTTCAAGAAGTTCTTTAAACGAAGAGGTAGATATGGAAGACAACCGAGAGATAAAAAGAAAGCACCCCTAAAGAGTAAAGATGACAAATATAGCAAGGGTGAGAAAAGATGCTTTGGATGTGGTGATCCAAGACACTTAGTAGGAGAATGTCCTCATCAAACGAAAGACAAAACCAAAAGGCATACGTAAGTGGTGCTTGGAGTGATAGCGACGAAGAGACCAAAAACGAAGCATGTGGTACCTTTCGAAACCAATCTCTATAATGATGAAAATCTCTCTTTAGATTCACTTGAATTAGATAACGAGTATGATCAAATTTGCAAAATGAATCAAAAGATTTAAATTTTCAAAAACAAATCTCTAAAATCTATTAAGCCTAAACTAGAGAAAGAAATATCGGAACTAAAAGATAAACTATCTAGACTTGAAAAAGGCAAAGAAATTGACTTAGAATGCAAATCGTGTCAAAATCTTAAAATAAAAAATGAGGGACTCAAGGAGGAAGCATTAAAACTAAACAAATTTAAAAGGAGTACTCATTCTCTTAAACAAATGATAGATGCTCAAAAGTTTTCCGATAATAAAACTGGTATAGGCTATAATTTTTCTGAAGCATCAACAAGTGGAACAAAACAAACCAAATTTGCAAAATCTCAGACAGTTGAGGTTACTGGTGACGGTCCCCAGAATGCACCAGACGGTCCCGAAAATATAAAGGATCGTCCATTATTTAAAGGACCGTCCACAGTAGATAAGCCTGTGACTTTGCTAAAATATGTATTAGGTCATGCACCAAAACACTTAACTGTAATGAACACTGAAGTACCTATTTCTAGTATAAGAGAAGTTAAACGTTTTTATAAAGCCTTACTAAAACCTGGAATAGGATTTAACAAAACAACGACTAGATCAAAAACTCCACCACCTAGGAAAATAAATGTTACCCAAAGACAAACTAGACCTAGACAACCTAGAAAACAAAATTATCCGAACATGTATCCCTCAACATGGAAGAATAATTTTCTACCTATAGGTTTCTACTCACCATTTCAACATCCTAGTCAAATGCAACAAATGCAATGGGATGTTTAATGCTAACAACTTTGGACCCATGAGATACTGGGGAATATATGTTTGAGTTTGTCTATGTTATCATTAGATATGCTTGGGAATTGAGTTGGAGCCTGACGAATTGATCAAAGATAGTGGATGCACTAATCACATGACGGGAAATCATAAGCTATTCTCAACATATCAATCATGCAACGGGGTAATGTCACTTTTGGTAGTAAACTCAAAGGTAATATCATTGGTAAAGGTACAATAACTCATAACTCTATTACTATCACTAATGTTGAACATGTAGATAACTTAGGTTTTAATCTCTTAAGTATTAGTCAAATATGTGACAATAAGTGCAAGGTAATCTTTTCCGAAGAAGGTAATGAAATCATTAAGGATGGAAAAGTATTGCCAAAGGCATTAGGAAATGTGATCTATATGTCATGAAGGATAGGTAATAAGTCTAGTAACAATATATGTTTGGCTACGGTTAGTGACAACTCTACCTTGTGGCATAGAAGATTAGGTCACGCTAATATGCGCTTGTTGCAATCATTAGCTTCTAAG
The DNA here is from genome assembly GCA_021014915.2 of Artemisia tridentata subsp. tridentata. Classification (NCBI taxonomy): domain Eukaryota; kingdom Viridiplantae; phylum Streptophyta; class Magnoliopsida; order Asterales; family Asteraceae; genus Artemisia; species Artemisia tridentata. The sequence goes on from CP139506.1 coordinate 121,358,502, forward strand.
GATTTAGTTAGAAATCTTTCTAAACTTATGTTTGACCAACATTTTTTGTGACGCATGTAAAGTTGGAAAACAAGCTCACTCTAGCCACAAACCTAAGAATATAGTCTTAACCTCTAGATGTCTAGAACTCCTTCACATGGATCTTTTCGGTCCTTCCGCCGTACGGAGCTACAGAGGAAATCTCTACACCTTAGTAATAGTGATTACTCTAGGTACACTTAGACTAGATTTTTTAAGAATAAGACCGAAGCCTTCGAGCAGTTTAAAACATTTAGTAAGAAAATCCAAAATCAACTAGGTTGTTCCATAGTTTCCATTAGGACAGACCATGGTAGAGAATTTGATAATGAAGTGCAATTCGAGTCTATTGTGATGGGTAATGGTATTACTCACAATTTCTCAGCTCCACGCACTCCACAATCAAATGGGGTAGTCGAAAGGAAAAATCAGACACTACAAGAAATGAGTAGAACAATGTTAAACGAACAATCCATTCCTTAAAAGTTCTTGTGTAATGCCGTAGACACTTCCCCGTACATACTTAATAGAATTCTCATTAGGTCAATCTAGGAAAAAACCCCATACGAAATCTTTGAGAGGTAGGAAACCTACTCTAGATTACTTCAGAGTGTTTGGAAGCAAATGCTTTCATTCTAAACACTAAAGGGCTATCTCACCAAGTTTGACCCAAAGTCTTACAAGGTGTATTCCTATGATACTCACAAAATAATAAAGCCTATATAGTCCTTAATAAGGAAACAATGGTCGTCGAAGAATCACTTAACGTGACTTTGATGAAAGTCCTCCCCCACCTAAAACATCACCCTTGGTAGATGATGATTTGGATGAAGAAAATGCTATCACAGATAACAAGAAAACCCTAGGGATCAATAATGTGAATGAAACCGTTGAAATTAATGAAACTAGCAACATTAAGGAATCTATAAATCATCCTCTAGAAAATGTCATAGGAAATCTAAACCAAAGAACCCTTAGATCACAAGCTCAAGACAAAAGCAATTTCTTTTTTTCTTTAATCTCAATCATAGAACCTAAGAACGTAATGAAGCATTGAAAGATGAAAGTTGGATCATCGCAATGCAAAAAGGAACTAAATCAATTTAAGTCTAATTATGTTTGGGAGTTAGTACCAAGACCTAAGACGTGAACCAATTAATAGGAACCAAGAGGGTATTTAGGAACAAATTAGACGAGAACGGTATTGTATCTAGGAATAAAGCAAGGTTAGTACACAAGGATATAATCAACAAGAGGGAATTGATTATGATGAAACCTATGCACCTGTAGCTAGACTAGAGTCCATTAGGATATTACTTGTCTATGCTTGTGCGTTAGACTTTAAGTATTCCAAAAAGGGGGAGGGAAAAAGGGGGCCATTCAAAAAGGTTTTAAAATCAATGAGGATTTATTTTGAAAAAACCCCCGGGTTTCATTGCTTTGGGGGAAACCCGGAGATTTTTAACTCAAGAAATTTTTGGTTGGCTTAAAAAGCCCCCCAAAAGCGGGGTTTTTTGGGTTTAAAAAGCTTTTCTTTTTAAACTTGAAAATTCAGGGAAAATTGGTAGAAACCCCACTCTTTTAAAAAAAGAAAAAGAACAAACTCATCATCGCCAAAATATATGTTGATGACTTATATTCGATAACTTGCAAATTTGTGTGTAATTTCTCAAAATAATGCATGGCGATTTAAATAGCATGATGGGGAAAAAATTTTTTCCCCTTTTGGGATTCAAAAAAAAAAATTAGAACATGTATTTTTAATCAATAAAAGACATTAAAAATCTTAAAAAATTTGGGGGAAGGGACAAAAAAACCTATAAAAACCCCCAATTGGCTACGGACACAAAAGCCCCAAAATAAGAGGGGGAACCGAGATACACTAAGTATAGGGTTTATGATGGAAGGTTTATTATACAACCAAGTGGGCCCCATATCATTTTAGTGTCCCTTTGTGCCCGCTTCAAAGAAATCTAAAAATTCTAACCTTAAGCTTTTAATTTTCTTTAACTTTAAAGGCACTATGACTTGGATTAGGGTTTCCCAAAAGGGGACCGGCATAAAAACCTTAGTTTTTGCGAATTGAAGCGGGAGTTATTGGATAAAAAAAGCACTAGTGGAATTTGTCCTTTTTCGGGGGTTATTTTTAACTTCTTGGTACTCAAGAAAAAAAGGGACACTAGCTACTCCCGACCAACCCAAAATTTTTAAGCACGGAAAGGCATGTAAAAAAAAAAAATGGAAAACAAGCTCTCGTAGACAAAGCTTTACACTTTAGATACCCAAAAAGCATAAAAAAAAAGGCCATTGATTTAAGTAAAACCCCGTGCAAATTTTCCCCGCAAAAACCATTTGAAATTGTTACCCCTTTTTTGGGAAAAGGGGACAAAAAAAATATCTCCATCAAAAAAAGGTTTCCAAAGGGGAAAAAAAAACTTTTTAAACCCACTAAACCTTCAACGGGAAATTTTTTTTATCTTCGTCTGGTTTTAGGTGAGGGGAAAAAACTTTTTCCCTTTTCTTAAAATCCGCAAGTCTTTTTCTTCTATTTGGTCGTTTTTTATTGAGACAAAAAATTTAAATTGGGGGAATTTTTTTTTTTAAAACATTACTTATTTAAAAAAATTTCCCTTTCAAGATTAAAACCAAATCAATTTTTTTTTTTGGCCCTGAAAAACCCCCAAATTTTTCCTTTTTTTAAACTTCTCACTTTTGGGAAAAACTTTTCTCCATTTCAAAAATGATTTTCTCATGATGCATAAGTACCCCAAAAACCTTTATGGGGGTCATATAACTAATAATTTAAACACAGGAAAAAAAAGAGGGAAGTTTGGGGAAATAAGGAACTTTGGATTTCTCTTTGGTTTTCTTTTCTTAAAAGTCGAGTTTTAAACAATTCCCCTTTTGTTTCATGTACAACCCCGGAAACCTTCTTCTAAGGAACCTCCTTTCTAGTGGCGGCCCCCTTTTTTTCTAGGGTCCCCAACCTTTTAAGGGAAAACCCCCAACCTTTTTTTTTTGTCTTTATCCTCTTTCCCGATATTTGCTTTGCCTCTTAATCATTACTTGTAGAACCAATTCCCCCTTTAAACTTAAACTTTTTTTAAAATTTGTTAAACAAAAATGATGTTTTTTCCAAAAAAAAGACTCTCTTTTTTTTAAAATTTATCTTCCCCCTAAATTCATGGAAACTTCTTCTTCCCCTTCCCCACAATGTCTTTTCCCAGAAAGTTGGAAGGGGGTAAAATTTTTGGGGGGAAAAAAAAAGGGTTGGCAATTTCATGGGAAAAATTCCCCCTTAAAAATTTTTTTTTTTTTTTTTAAAATTTTTAAAAATTTTTTTAAAATTTTTTTCCCCAAAATTTTTTTAAATTTTTTTTTTTTTAAATTTTTAAAAATTTTTTTTTTTTTTTTTTTTTTGGTTTTTTTTTAATTTTTTTAAATTTTTTTTTTTTTTTTTTTTAAAAATTTTTTTTTTTTTTTTTTGAATTTTTTTTATTTTTAAAAAATTTTTTTTTTTTTTAAAAAAAAAAAAACCCTTTTTTTTTAAAATTTAAAAATTTTTTTTTTTTTATTTTTTTTTTTTAAAAATTTTTTTTTTTATTTTTTTATTTTAAAAATTTTTTAAATTTTTTTGTAAAAATTTTTAAAAATTTTTTTTTTTTTTTTTTTTTTTTAAAAAAAAAATTTTTTTTTGTTTTTTTTTTTTTTAAAAAAATTTTTTTTTTTTTAAAGGGGAAAAAAAAAATTTTTTAAAATTTTTTTTTTTTTTTTTTTTAAAAAAATTTTTTTTTTTTAAAAAATTTTGGGGGTTTTTTTAAAATTTTTTTTAAAAAAATTTTTTTTTTTTGGGTTTTTTTTTTTTAAAAAAAAAATAAAATTTTTTAATTTTTTTAAAATTTTTTTTAAAAAAAAATTTTTTTTTTAAAAAAAAAAATTTTTTTTAATTTTTTTTTTTAATTTTTTTTTTTTAAATTTTTTTTTTTAAAAAAAATTTTTTTTTAAAAAATTTTTTTTTTAAAAAATTTTTTTTTAAAAAATTTTTTTTTTTTTTTTTATAAATTTTTTAAAAAAGATTTTTTTTTTTTTTAAATTTTTAAAATTAAAAATTTTTTTTTAAATTTTTAATTTTTTTTTTTTAAAAATTTTTAAAAAAGGGAATTTTTTTTTTGTTTTTTTTTAAATTTTTAAAAAAATTTTTTAAAAATTTTTTTTTTTCCCCAAAAAAAAAAAAAACCCCCCAAAAAAAAATTTTTAAAAAAATTTTTCCCCCCCCCCCGGAAAATTTTTTTTTTGGGAAAAATTTTTTTTTCCCCAAAAAAAAAACCCCCCCAAAAAAAAATTTTTTTTTTTAAAAAAAATTTTTAAAAGGGGGGTTTTTTTTTTTCCTTTTTGGGTTTTTTTTTTGGGGGGGGGGATTTTTTTGGTTTTGGAAATTTTTTGGGGGGGAAAAAAAAAGGGGGGGGCCCCCCCAAAGGGAGGGTTTTAAAATTTTTAAAATTTTTTGGTTTTGGGGGGGGTTTAAATTTTTTTTTTTTAAAAATTTAAATTTTTTTTTTGTTTTTTTTTTTTCCCCCCCTTTTTTTTTTTTTTTTTTTCCAAAAGGGGGGAAAAATTTTTTTCCTTTTTTTTAAAAAAAAAAAAATTTTTTTAAAAAAAAAACCCCCCCCTTTTTTAAAAAATTTTTTCTTTTTTTTTTTAAAAAAAAAAAAAAATTTTTTTTTTTTAAAAAAAAACCCCCCGATTTTAAAAAATTTTTTTTAAAAAAAACCAAAAAATTTTGTTTTTAAAAAATTTTAAAAAAAAATTTTTTAAAAAAAAAAAAAAAAATTAATTTAAAAAAAAATTTTTTTTTTTCCCCAAAAAATTTTTTAAAAAATTTTTTTTTTAAAAATTTTTAAAATTTTTTAAAAAAAAAATTTTTTAAAAAAAATTTTTTAAATTTTTTTCCCCCAAATTTTTTTAAAAATTTTTTTTTTGGAAAAAAACCCCAAAAAAAAAATTTAAAAAAACCCAAAAAAAAAAAGGGGGGTTTTTTTTGGCCCCCGGGGGGGATTTCCCCCCCCCCCTTTTTTTTTTGGCCCAAAAAAAAAAAAGGGGGGGAAAAAAAAAAAAAACCCTTTTTTTTTAAAAAAATTTTTTTTTTTAAAAAAACCCCCCCCCCAAGGGCCGGGGAAAAAAAAAAAATTTTTTTTGGAAAAATTTTTTAAAAGGGGGGAAAAAAATAAGGGGCCCCCCCCCCCCCAAATTTTTTTAATTTTTAAACCCGGGGGTTGGGGGGGGGGTATTTTTAAAATTTTTTTTTTAAATTTTTAAAATTTTTTTTTGGGTTGGGGAAAAAAAAACCCCCCCCTTTTTTTTTTTAAAAAAGGGGGGGGCCCTTTTTGGCCTTGGGGCGGGGAAAAAATTTTTTTGGGGGAAAAAAAAACCCAAAAATTAAAAAAAAGTTTTTGGAAAAAAAAACCCCTTTTTGTTTTTTTTTAAAAAAAGGGTTTTTTTTGGCCTTTTTTTTTTAAAAATTTGGAAAACGAAAAAAAAAAAAATTGGAAAAAAAAAAAAAAAAAAAAAAAAAAATTTTTTAAAAAAAAAAAAAAAAAAAAAAAAAAAAAATTTTTTTTTTTTTAAATTTTTTTTTTTTTGGAAAAACCCCCTTTTTTTTAAAAAAAAAATTTTTTTTAAAACCCCAAAAAAAAAAAATTAAAATTTAAAAAAAAAATTTAAAAATTTTTTAATTTTTAAAAATTTTTTTTTTTTTTTAAATTTTGGGTTTTTTAAAAAAAATTTTTTAAAGGGGTTTTTTTAAAAAAATTTTGGTTTTGGGGGAAAATTTTAAAAAAACCCCCAAAAAAAAAATTTTTTTTTTAAAAAAAAAAAGGAAAA
>CP139506.1:121369399-121375813 GCA_021014915.2 Artemisia tridentata subsp. tridentata
GTTTTTTTAAAAAAAAAATTTAAAGGAAATTTAAAAAATTAAAAAAAAAAAATTAAAAAAGGGGGGGGTTGGGAAAAAAAAATTTTTTTAAAAAAAAAAAATTTTTTTAAAAAAAAAAAATTTTTTTTGAAAAAAAAAAAAAAATTTTTAAACCAACCAAAAAAAAAAAAAATTTTAAAAAAAAAAATTTTTAAAAAAAATTTTAAAAAATTTTTCCCCGGGGCCCCCCAAAACGGTTTTTTCCCTTTTTTTTAAAAAACCCCCCCCGGGAAAAAAAAAAATTTAAAAAGGGGGAAAATTTTTAAAAAAAAAAAAAACCCAAAAAAATTTTTTTTTTAAAAAAAGGGAAAATTTTTAAAAATTTAAGGTTTTTTTTTTTTTTGGGTTTAAAAAACCCCCCCGGGGGGTTTTAAAAAAACCCCTTTTTTTCCTTTGGGAAAAAAAAAACCCCCCTTTTAAAAATTTTAAATTTTTAAAAACCCCCCTTTTTTTTTTAAAAAAAAATTTTTTTCCCCCCCCCCTTTTTTTTTTCCCCTTTTTTTAAAAAAAAAAATTTAAAAACCCCAAAATTTTCCCCTTTTTTAAAACTCCTTTTTTAAAAATTAAATTTAAAACAAAAAAAAAAATTTTTTTTTGGGGGGGGAAAAAATTTTAAAAAAAAAAATTTTTTTTGGGGAAAGGGGGTTTTTTTTAAAAAAAAATTTGGGGGGGAAAAAAAAAATTTTAAAAAAACCCCCCCGGGGGGGGGGTTTTTTTTTAAATTTTTTTCCCCCAAAAAACCCCAAAAAACCCCCAAAAAGGGGGGAAAAAAAAAAAAAAAAAGGGGTTTTTTTCCAAACCCCCCCGGGGGAAAGGGGGGGTTTTTTTTTTTTAAAAAAAAGGGGTTTTTTTTTTTTTCCCTTTTTAATTTTTTTAAAAAAAGGGGGGTTTGGGGGTTTTTTTTAAAATTTAAAATTTTTAAATTTTTAAAATTTTTAAAAACCCCCCCAAAAAAATTTTTTTTTAAAAAAAAATTTTTGGGGTTTTTTTTTTTTTTTTTAAATTTTAATTTTGGGGGGGGGTTTTTTCCCCCAAAAAAATTTTTTTAAAAAAAAATTTTTTTAAAAAAAAAAGGGGAAAAAAAAAAAAGGGGGGGGAAATTAAAAAAGGGGGGGGGAAAATTAAAAGAAAAATTTTTTTTTTTGGGGGGGTTTTTTTTTAAAAAAAAAAAAAAAAATTTAAAAACCCCAAAAAAAACCCCCCCAAATTTTTAAATTTTTTAAAAAAAAATTTTTTTTTGGGGGGCCCCAAAAAATTTTTTCCCCCCCCCCCAAAAAAAAAATTTAAACCCCCCCCCCCCCCCAAAACCAAAAGGTTTGGGTTTTTTTCCAAATTTCCAAAAAATTCCAAAAAAAAAAACCCCCCCCCGGGCCAAATTTTTGGGGGGGGCCCCCTTTTCCCCCCAAAAAAATTAAAACCCAAAAAAACCCCCCGGGGAAAAAACCCAAAAAAAAAAAAGGGGCCCCCCGGGGGCCCTTTTTAAGGGGGGGGGGCCCCCCCGGGGGGAAAAATTAAAAATTTTTTTTTTAAAAAAAAATTTTTTTTTTTAAAAAAAATTTTTTAAAAAAAAAATTTTTTTTTTTTTAAAAAAATAAAAGGGGGGGGGGAAAAAAAAAAAAAAAAAAAGGCCGAAGGTTTTAAAAAAAAGGGGGGGGGGGGGGAAAAAAAAACCCCCAAAAAAAAATTAAAAATTGGGGGGTTTTTAAAAGGGGGAAAAAAGGGGGGGTTTTTTGGGGGGGCCCCAAAAAAATTTTTTTTAAAAAAAAAGAAAAAAAAATTTTTTTTGGGGAAAATTTTAAAAAAGGAAAAAAAAATTTTTTTTTGGGGGGGAAAAAACCCCCCCAAAGGGGGGGGTTTTTAAAAAAAAGGGGGAAAAAAAAAAAAAAAAGGGGAAAAAAAATTTTTTTTAAAAATTTTTTTAAAAAAAAAAATAAAACGGGGGTTTTTTAAATTTTTTTTTTAAAAATTTTTTTTCCCTTTTTTGGGCCCCCCCAAAACCCAAACACAACCAAATCCAAACTCGAATCAAACCAAACCATTAAATCCTTGCCGTGACTCCCACGAGTCTCGGCTAAATCCCAACCGAGCCGTTGTGGCTCTCGGCTAGACACGACCCAATCCAAATCCTTACCATGTCCAACACTAACAAAACCAAAACCCTATGCCGTGACTCACCTTGAGTCACGGCTCGACTATACGCGAGCCGAACTCTCGACCGAATCCAAAACAACACCAAATCCATCCAACATCCAAAACCAAGCTACAACACAAGCATAAATAAGATTAGTCGAGAGATTAAAAAAAAAGAACAAGAAGCACCCCGAGTCAACTTGACTCGCGAGTTGACTCGGCTGAGTCGCGTGACTCTAACCGAGTCGAGATCAAAGCCATTAGATCCATACATTTTGAGTTAAAAACAAAAGGTTTTAAACAAGTTTTAATATCAAAATCGTTTTTATAAAGAAATTAGGGTTAGGGTTTTATCAAAAAGAAAATAAAGGGACAAAAGGGCGCGCATGAGTTACCAAAAGAGAGAGAGAGAGGATGGTGGAGGTGTGGCGGTGAGATGGTGGTATACGGTGGTGACGGCGGTGATGAAAGAACACGAACCAAACGGACTCCAAAAGATTCCAAAAGCTCCAGAAATGACCACGGGGTCGAGATGTATGCGGTGGTGTGATTGTTTGTGGTGGCCGAAAAAGTGGCCGGACGGCGGTGGGTGGCCGGATTAGGGTTCCGGCGAGAGAGAGAGATATAGGGGTGTGTGTGTGTGTGTTTTTATGAGGAAGAGAAAGAAAGAAAGGGGTTATATATGGGGTGGAGGGGTCAAACGTGTACAAAAGAAAGTGAAGGGGCGCAGGTGTATGTGTATAAAATAATCAACGTGGGACCCATTTAACTTATCAAACGACCATAAAAATTTACGGGACTTGCGCCATTGTTTCCGAAATGATTTTTCTAATAAAAAAGAGTATAAATACGCATAACTTTCTCGAAGTTAATTTATTTGACAAATTTGATTCGTTTCGTGCTTTCTAGGTTGTACCAGCTCAAATAAAGTGATAACGTTCACGTTTCTTAAGATATCTACTGTTTCTCTACTTCAAATAAGTTCAGGAAATGTTTAAATGCCAAGGTGATGCAAAAATAAATATTTGGCTAGTGTAAAAGGTTTTGGAAAATTACCGGGAGTTACAATTTGCCTTACCATCGCTAGTTTTTTTTCTTTCTTGATTTATACATTAGGGGGTGTTTGTTTTGGATTATATAGTCGGGTTATGGCTTATATAACATAAGCCACAATTTTGTGGCTTATTTTGACACTTATGGGCTTATATAACATTGTGGCTTATATAATATAAACCAGTAAGTGTCAAAATAAGCTTACAAAAATTGTAGATATTATATTATTTATATAAGCCGAACCCATGATTAATGTTATACTGTATAAGCTTAAACAAACACCCCTAGATATTTGTCCTTATGAGTTATGAGTTCATGTTTATATGTGGGTAGAGGTGTACATTTTGGTTAACCGGTTCGGTTTGACGACCGGTCAAACTCGAACCGGTTTGAGTCAACGAAAAAAAATCGGTAGGGCCGGTTAACCGGTTCGGTTACAAACCAGATCCGGGGAGGAGAAAACCCAACCGATCCTATAATAACCTAAAACGTGGGTTCTAAAAATTTGTTACTAAGTTGAGCATTAAAACCGAACACAATCTAATTAACTAGAAGCTACAACATGAGAAGTACAAAATACAAGCACCATAATCTAAGTATCATATAAAATCGACATTCATGGCAATTTAAGTAGTAATATTACACGCCTAATATGTCCCATATAGGTCCAAAAAGGAATTAAATCTTGTACACAACATATAATATGGAAATGTCTAGATACATTGTGATTTTAAAAATGAGAACTTGGTCCTCCCTATCCCCCTTTGCTCGGCCAGAAAAGTAGCCCCGACTCCCTTATCCCCTCCTTATATCAACCGAGTTTAAGCATTCAAAAGTAACACACAAAGAAACCCTAAAAAACTATACAAATCAGCTGCCTATTTGGAGATCAAATCGAGTGGTACAAGGTGGTGCAAAAGAAGTGTGCAAAGGCTTAATAAGAGGGTGTTTGATCGTGGTTTATTGGGTCCAAAAGTCGGCTGTTTGAATCAGATTCTGGGCGTATAGGAGGTTCTTGGTTAGGGATTGTTCTAGGTTCTTTTGTTCCTGATGCCATCCTAAAATTCGACACCAGGTATAACCCTTCTTTGTTCTTGTCTCATCTCGACTTGAAGCACAACATCATGAACATAAAAACCAGCATACATTCGACGTATAATAATCAGAATGGAGTGTAATATGCCACATAAAATGATGAATCTGCACAACATACATGTGGGTGTGGGGGTGTGGGTGGGGGGGGGGGGGTGTGTATCGAAATTTTGGTAAAATTAAGCGTTTGAAATCTGGGAGAAAAGTAGCATGAAACATTAAAATGTTGTCTGTCAATATAGGGTTTTTAAGGGTTTTCCTTTTTAAAACAGATCTTATGCAGGTTGGATGGACTTTTTTTAGACACATAGAAAACCTTTATAATATACGTATAAAAAAAGAGGAAAAGATCATGCATGGGGAGTCGTTTATGTGATGGTCGAATGCACCGAATTAAGGTTTGTTGATTTGTGATTTCATTGAATAAATGGTGGTTTGAATAGATTAGAAAAGGGGTTTTGTTTGCATATGTAAATTTGAGAGAGGGGTATGGTGTGTTATGGTGTTGTGTTTTTGGGCGAGTGTACTTTTCTTTGGGTGTGTCGAATTGGCTAGGAACCAAAGGGGCGTTTGTGGTTGCTTTTGTTGGGGTTTAAAATGGGGTGTTTTAGTGTAGTTTTTAAAAAGGTAGTTGGTGTTTTTTGATGGTCCGCAAATAGGAAAGAAAAGAGGAAAAAGGGGCGAGTTGGGTTTGGGGTTTGAAGGGAAGAAAATAGGTCTTTTGGGTTTTGTTTTAAAAGAATGTGTGTTGTGTGTTTTTAGTGTTTGGCGATGTGTGGTTTAAAAAGGGGTCGATAGGGTTAGGGTACAAAGGGGTTTTCGAGTTAAATTATTGGGCGAGTTAGGGTTGCATATAAATGAGCTAGGGTTTCACTTTATAAGTAAAATTTTTAAAGGGGAAGCTTTTAAAATGGGTTTAAAAAATGATAATGGTCATAAATTTTTGTAATTTTTCATTTTAAACCCTAAATATTAAAAAATTGTCATATTAAACCCTAAACTATAAAAGTTTGGGCATATTAAGTCTTTAAGTTTGCTTAATTGTCATTTATAACCCTACAAGTTATTAAACCGGGGAAAATTACTAATTATGGGAAAATTACTTAATCGGGGAAAATTACAAAAAATGGAAACCTTCTTTAAAAAAATAAAGTTACCCCAAAAAGGGGAAAAAAATTTTTTAAAAATAGAAAGAAACCTTTAATGTGTAAAACTGAATAACTATAAGCAGTAAACTTATAAAAAGGCTTTTAAGTAATACATGATAAATTTTTTTTTTAATTTTTTTTTAGGTTCTTGAAGAAGGGTGAATTTCCCGTTTCGGTGTGCTTTCCTATTTTGTTGATTTGCTTGCATAAGGTACAGAAAATTCCCAACCCCTTTCCCCATAAGGGTTCTTTTCTCTGACTTTTCCCATTTCCCTTACTTTGATTTGTTTTTTCTTTGCTAAGATTCCATTGATATGAGCCTTTGCTATGATTCCCTTGATATGATCCCCAATTTCTATGATATTCATTGCTATGATATGAATTTAGTTCTGTTTGATACACTCTGTTTGGATAAAGATATAATGATCTGTTTTGATATTTAGTGATTTGTTAGGTTTTTTTCCCCCGAGCTAACAGCCATGGAAGGGGATCATGGCCATGTCCCTTGAGGCACCAATGGGATGACACTCTCTTGGAGGTGTGATTGATCCACGGCATCCCCATTTGTTATGATATGATATGATGTGAGATCTCTTGGCCATTTTGATATATGGGGTTACTTTTCTAGTACATGGGACATATATTATTTTTTTTTGTGGGGGGGGGGGGGGGGGGGGGGTATGGATGCATCCTAGGTTTTAAAAGTTTGGTGTGATTTTTCTGTGATTGATGTGATTGAAGTGTTTTATGATGTGACTTAGTGATTGGGTTGTGGTGCCATGCACCCCCCTCACTTCCTGGTACTTTAGAAATTTTCCCCCTTCTTGTACAAAATTTTTATTGGTTGGATGATTTTGATTATGAGGTCTATTCGAGTGGCTTGTTTAGACAGGCCTTTTTTTGGCTAAACCTTAGGTTTTCTTTGGTCAATTCCCAGTGGCTTTGTTTGGGG